>AYEL01042589.1:0-16787 GCA_000484575.1 Olivierus martensii
GAGGGTATGGGAAATTTTTTTTTTAATTTGAGGAGCGTTAAAGGTTAAGTTTAGTGATATTGCGAATTGTCAATTTGGATCTTTTAAGTATTTTCTTACAGTGTGAGTGGCAGCTTAGCAGTTTAATTAATTTAAGATTTCTTCTGCTATTTGGATTATTGTGTTTTTGATTTTTGATTGTTAATTAAGCAAGTTATTTTGCTTAACTTGTTTGTGCATTATTGATACAATTAAGCTTGTTAATACTTTTATATATGTATATTTTTTATGGAATTAATAAACTATTTTTTATTATTTAATTTATCTGTTTGGTATTTTTTTCTATTTGTAGTTAAGTATACTAATATATTTTTATTGATTCTAACATGTGTTCATGACTTTCTTTAACAACCATGAACTTCTGATGGATACTTATAGTGCTAGAATAACTATTTGTTTTGGAAATTGATTTTCCAGTAAGGTCCTGGCCAAGCGATTGCTGGAATTATTGCAGAGTCATTAGCTGTTAGGTATTGTTGATTTATTGAAATTTGAAACTTTGCAATTACATTAATGGAGTTAATACATAAAGTATAACCAATAATGCAATATTCTTGTCCAAAAATTGAATATAACACTAAAATAAATGATTTGTTATATAAGCCACTAAAAAATAGTTTCAAACTTAGTATAGTGTAAATACTATAAATTAAGATCAATTGGAAGAACAATTAAGCCTTTTCAAACATTTTATCATTATCAATTTATTTCCATAGATTATGGTTAACATTCAACCATAACATGATAAGATATCAAAACTACATTAAAGGATTAATTAATGAAACCCAAATTATTATGAAAGGTTGGCATGAAAATTGTACTGTAGTGGAACTTACTGAAACTGGAAAAATTATTGTTAATACCCAGGATTCCATAAGATTCATTAAATCCTATGGTTTGTTTCCAGATATGTAGAAGACAATTTCTTATCAAAACTGTATTTGTAATGATAATCAATAAAGTTCAAGGACAGAAACATAAATACGTTGGAATTTAGCTATCACTGATCAATTTTTTCTAAAGCTAATTGTAGGTACTTGGTTTTTTTCTCTAACTTCGTAATTGAAGAATGTGATAGTCTCCATCATTGATGAATACATAGCTTATAGACAACATAAAATGAAATATAATATCATAAATCAGAAAATACTACTTGCTTATTTTATTCTAAAAACAGTTCAAAACAGCTCTTTAGCAAGAAAAAAGTTTATTGTGGCAAAACGTTTTTGAACCATTGGTTCTGGTTCGAAAACGTTTTGCCACAATAAACTTTTTTCTTGCTAAAGAGCTGTTTTGAATTGTTTTTTGAAATATAATATTTACAGTGATATAATGAAAAAAATTAAAAAACATCTAAACAAAATTTTATTAAGGTTTTTGTTTTTCTTTACATGCAAAATAAAGTCCTTTAGCATACATGCACAACTAGCAGTGAAGAAAACAATTTTTTTATTAACAGAAAGCAAAAATGTTTTCGGTATATCTTTACACCATCTTCAGTTACATTAAAATATAAAAATGGAACAACGTAAAACAATTCTAGAACAACAAACATCATAATTTTCAAAAATTAATATAGCCGAAGAATATATCTAAGAGGATACAGTTAAATTTAAAAGGCATAAAATGTCATAACAATACAATAAAAATTTATATAACTAATAAAAAAACAACAGCATGGTGCTTATGTTCCATGTTGGTGGGCTACCAACAGAAAGCGTACATTCGGCAGTAAATAGTCAAAAATAAATAAATACAAAAACTTTAAAATCTAATGTGCACAATTAGTTACAATATTTATGCAGTGCATACTTCCAGGCTTTCGTCATATTGTCTGCTTGCAGATAATTAAGAACGTGTTCCTTTTTGCAAGCTCTTAAAATCTCTATTTTTTCAAATATAAACATCTCCTTAGGGTCTTGCACATTCTTGATAACTTTTGCTTCTTCCCATAAAATATTAATATCTTTCTCATAGGCCCTTTGGGCCAAGACTGTCACTAATTTTTGCTTTCTGTTAATAAAAAAATTGTTTTCTTCACTGCTAGTTGTGCTTGTATGTTATAGGACTTTATTTTGAAGATAATAAGCAGTATTGATTTTGTTATGAAATGTTTACATGCAAAGTATTCATAAATGAATAATTATGCATGTTATATGTATAATTATAATACTAATAAATTTAATACCTACCTTGCTAATAAATTTTGCAAACATTTCATTGAAATATGATTAATTTCTTTATCTTGATAACTTGGCATAGAAAATTTCAAAAGAATTCCATTTTTCCCAACGAATTTATCCCAAAACTGTTTGTAAATAAAATTTTTAGAAATAACTTTATGTAAATTTCTAAGATATAAATATTAATTTAAAATTTTGTTTGCTAACCTTTTCTATTATAGTTCCATTATCTTGAATTAAAACAGAGAGAACTGTTAAAAGATCTAAAAGAGCCCAAACTCCAGTTATTTCAATTTTTTTAATAATAAATTGTATTATTTGAAATATGGTATTTTCTTGCAGAGTTACCTATGAAAATAAATTATTCTATGTAAAACATTTAAATACTTCAAAAAATCAAATTTCAAATAATTAACTTATGAAATAATTTAATCAGTTATTATTAAAAGATAGATGAACCATAACTTTAAAATTTTATAGGAAATATAAAAAAAAACAGTACATAATTAATTTAATTAAAAAAATATAATTTTTTAAATACAATGATTCTAAACAAGCCAAACTTCCCCCATCGGTTATTTTTTGTATTAACTGCCAAATTAATAATTATTTTTAAATTTACGCTATGGTGCCACCATCTATCAGATTAATAATTAATAATTTAAATTTAGGCTAAGGTGGCGCCATCTATTATTGAATAATTGAATTTTAATTTTTACTAATATCCCGAAATTAAAAATTTGCCTTGGCTTGGAATCGAACCAGGGACTTCGGGTTACCGTCCCGACGCCTTACCAGCTAGACTACAAGGCTCTGGCAGATTTCCAATTTCAGGATGTATATAATTTAGACATTATCGGACTTACGCCGACACCACCGCTCCCGGACGGGCTATACCTAGCCACGGGCCCTGTATGGCAAATCCAACCGCTCCCGGATGGGCTAGACCTAGCCACGGGCCCTCTATTGCAAATCCGGGCAGACAGAAGATTAAGATTTGTTATCTGACTTGAGCCAAGTCTGGCTGCCCGGATTTGCCATAGAGGGCCTGTGGCTAGGTATAGCCCATCCGGGAGCGGTGGTGTCGGCGTAAGTCCGATAATCTCTAAATTATATACATCCTGAAATTGGAAATCTGCCAGAGCCTTGGTAGTCAAGCTGGTAAGGCGTCGGGATGGTAACCCGAAGTCCCTGGTTCGATTCCAGGCCAAGGCAAACTTTTAATTTCGGGAAATTAGTAAAAATTAAAGTTCAATTATTAAATAATAGATGGCGCCACCTTAGCCTAAATTTAAAATTATTAATTATTAATCCGATAGATGGTGGCACTGTAGTGTAAATTTAAAAACAATTATTAATTTGGCAGTTAATACAAAAATAACCGCTGGGGGAAGTTTGGCTTGTTTAGAATCATTGGAATCGCGTAAATCCCCTAGAAGAATGAAGATTAAGATTTTTTAAATACAGTCATACCTCGACTTACGTCGGTTTTTTGTTAATATTAATAGGAAAAAATAAAAGGCTTCTAAAGGCCGAGTCACAAAAGCATAAAAAGCAATATAAATTCATCAGTGTATTGATGCTGATGTTACTTTTGTTATATGGCTAGATGCTGCATCTTTATGCCAAAGTTCACTTTTGTTCAACTTTCTATGCTGCGTGCAAAAGTACCTTGACCATTCCAAAATGCGGTATGAGCTAGTTATTGAAACTTATAGAATTATTTTATGCTTAAAAATGTTGTTAGCGATGTTATGGGTTATTTATAGGAGGTCTAGGTTGTTTTTATTCGACTTACGTCATTTTTTGACTTAAGTCACAAGTCTTGGAACAAATTAACGAAGTAAGATGAGGTATGAATGTATTAATTATTAAGTTCTATAAAAATGTGAAATCTAATAATAAAAATGAATTGGAAATTAAACAAGATCTATAGATTTTGGCTAATAAAATTACAATGATCATATAAAAAATGAAGAAGTTGAAAAAGATTTAATATAATAAAGCTTTTAATATAAAATTTTAATTCTTTGATACTCTGATTAAAAAAATATTGCTACTACAAAAATATTTTAAATCTCTGGAATTCTTAACCATAAAAAATTCTATTACATTAATAAATAAACAAAAAAAATCAATCTCATCTACACAACAATAATAGGAAATACTTGTACTTCCCTTTTAGAAAATAAATAAAACTTGAAAATTTGGCCTAATGGCTTTTAGAATTACAATCACCTATTTGGAAATTTATAAGAAGAAAATTTTGTCAAATTTTTACTTTCATTTGTCAAAAGATATAACTGAAGAAATTAGATCTGGAAACATTGATCTCAAACTATGAACTTCCATTAATAATTTGTATGGATTCTAATGCACATTCATAAATTTGGGGATGAACTGCAATTTAAGAGATGAAAATTTCCTCCAGTTTCTTTCAACAAGTAACTTAATAATTCACAATAGAAAGGACATTCCAACTTTTTCAGGCTGCTAGGAATCAAGTGTTATTAATTTAATCTTATCAAACAGGAAATCTGCAAAACTACTTAATAACTGGATAACCTCTGATGATAAATCTCTCTCACAATTTACATATATCAAGTTCAACTGTTAGACTAGAATGTGTTATCTAATAACAGTGCCAGCACTGATATATTAGGCACCTTTCTGCCCGACACCAATATTGGCAGAAACTGATTTGCACCCCTGCAATAAATTATTTAGTTTTCAAAACTACATTAGTATTTTACAATATGATTTTTGTATTAAATGTTTATATGCTAGTTTCATTCTTTTAATTTTGGAAATTAAAAATTTGTTTCTATAACCTAATGTAGAATATTACTTTTAAAAAAATTAATAATTTTTTCGTTATGAATTTTTTCCAATCAGTTTTTGGAGGTCCCTATAGTTTAGTACCTTTGTGCGGTGCACAACCTGCTAACCCGCGTCCGCCAGCCCTGTCCAATAAAATCAATTTACAATAAATTTTACATAGTTTAATAAATTTAATCAATTAATCTAAAAGTGTTGCAAATTTTTTATTTCCTTTGATTTAACAGCACAAAATTTAAATTCCCTGGTGATCCAGCAAATTTTCTAAATTAAGGAAAAAAGCAAACTATTTAAGAAGAAGTTTTTTCTATACTGCTTTTAGTATAATTATTACTAGAGACAATACAACACTAATTAAGCAGTCCTAAAACACATAAAACATTTTATTTATGAGAAACGCTTTCAGCAAACCAATGTCATCATTACCTCTTACATACTGCATATATGTACTTAAAAAACAAAATATTCATGCAAGCTTGTAAAATGTTTACATTCTTGTGTAAATGCAGATATTGTTTTTAATTTTTATTGTATAATTTTTTTTTTATATATTTTAATTTTATGCAAAAAATTAAAAAGATTATTTTTGGTTTCAAATTAGTAAAATTAAAAAAGGCAAGTAAAATTGAAAAAGGCATTTGATGAATTACATAACTTTTAATATATAATATCATAGTAGTATTGTCAGCTTTGAATATTATCTCTATCGAATATTCAAAGCTAACAAAAATAATTAATTAAAATAACTAAAATTAATAACTACATATTATTCCAATAATGTAGGTCAAATTCGGATGCTGATATAACTTGGGTAATGACAAATAATTCTGGTGTCTCTGAAAATGAGTTAGCAGATGTTTTAGCCGAATCAGTTTATTTAAATAAAGAGCAATTATTTTGCATTGGCACACATATATTGTTTTAAAGATACTTAAACAATAAGTAGATGTCTAATAATAAAGGAAAAATCACACAGAAATTTTTCCAAAAATTCAGGACAGAGAGTGACAATACATCATTTCTGGATTATGATTAAGATGCTTATAAGTTATGGTAAATTTAACAATTATTTAACCAGATTTAGAATAATTGAAAATCCAATCTGCAATTGTAATGATGGTAAAGAAGACACAGTTGAATATATTATTCTGGAATGACTTGTTCGACAGAAAGAAACTAACTGACTGTTATCCGCTCATCTTATTGCCTGACTACAACATTTACAATCATTGATTGTAAATCAAGAAATTTATAAGATGTTTTGAGAATGCAATGCTGTCAGCTTTCATAATTTTGGATCCATTTGTAATTAGCATTAATAATTATAAATATGTATATAAAATAGATTAGCAATTCATTTTAGGTAGGGTTTTGAGTACATCGTAAAATATTTTGTTCATATTCTTCGAGTAGAAGCATCATGATCACTGGTGTTATAAAATACTGTGATAAATAAAATAAAGAAATACTCATAATCTCTGATAATTATTTGCTTCTTCTTGTCTGTTTTATAATGGCTATTACTTCTAACTTATTACCTTATGGTTGCCCATTTATGCTCTTATGGGTGGTAAGGAATGTTTAGGAATTCTATCTTTTAAGGAAAAAAGATAGAAGCTGTTGGGTCAGATTTATCAAAACTTCTTATGTAACAAACAGCCAAGTATGTATTACAAACAGAAAAATTTATTCTAGAATTTAATTTTTTGCTCTGTGGCCAGACAGAAACTTAAATGACAAAAGCCTATTGATCAAAAATCTCATAAGAACAAAAGCCCATGTGTAAAACCTCATTGGATACCTCAAAGTATGATTATTATTATTATTATAACAATTGTTTTAAAATTTTATAATCAACTTTCAATTTATTTAAAACGATGAAAAGTTTAATTTAAATTATGAAGTAAATTATAAAATATTGCTAATCATGTTTATTAAATAGTTATAAAATGCTAATTGAAATTAACTAGAGGAATTATATCAAGTTAAACCAAATTAACCTCTAGCATGATAATTTTGAATTAAACTTTTGATTTTAATGATTAATTTTCAAACTAAGGCTGTAGTGCCACCATATGTTGAATTATTCATTAATTTTTAAATTTGAATCAAGGTAGCACTATTTACTAATTAATAATTACGCTATAATTTTTTTTTTAAATTAATTTTCCTGAAATAAAATTTTGCCACCACACTGAAATCAAACCGCAAGTATGGAAACATATCAGCCTTGTCTGATAAATTTTCATAGTAATCATTATATAAGCTTCCTAAAATGGAATTTTATCAGATGCTACCATAGTGTAATTAGTAAGGTGTTGGGGCACTATCCAAAAATTCTGGTGTGATGGCAAAATTTTAATTTGGGAAAATTAATTTAAAAAAATTATAGTCTCAAGTTCAAATTTAAAAATTAATAAATTATTAACTCAACAGATAGTGGCATCATTAAAAACATCGTTAAAATCAAAATTTAATTTAGAATTATAACATTAATTGGGTTAATTTGGCTAGAAATATTGGGTTTATCTTGATGTTATTCCCCTAGTTAGTTCCAATTAGAGTATATTGTACAGTTATATTGGTTTATTGTAGCTATCACATATCAAGAATAGTATATTAATATAAATGTTTTGTTTATTATACATAAATGGTTTCATATTTATTTATAAATAAATTTTACTTACTTGTTGTCTAGCTAATAAATTTATAGCAAGATGGCACCATTTTGATAAAAGATGATCATTATCTTCAGGCAAAATATTCATGCAAAGATTTAATAGTTCAGTAACATCCTGAAATTTAGAAAACATATTAATACATAATTTTCTATAATTAAAATTCTTATAATAATGAAAATAATATAACAAATAAGCACTATTTGCAGATAAAATAAAGTTAATAGGAAAAATTTCAAGTTTTAGAATCACCTTAAATCTTTATATTCTATAAAGTCTCTAATTTAGTCAAAATAATTATTGAAATGTTGAAAGAAAATCTCTTACAGGAATTTATTTACAATTTTAGACATATATTTTGTCATTTTGAAACATGTACTACACTTCAACTACATAATGGTAAATTTTTTCTGGTATCCATAATTGAAAAAACTATATATCTCAACACTGAATTTTCTGTTTTATAATCTATATTTGATATGAACTTCATTTGAAAATATTAAGCTTAAAGTCCAACTTTCAATGTCCTATTTAGAGTTTCTTGTAATACTTTTATCTGTATTGTTTTTGATTTTTGAAAAGATTTTATTGATTTATATTTTCAATGTTTTCAGCATGAAAATATTTGTACTGGGCATGGACAATCACTACTAGATTTAACATGAATAGATCCAATTTCTTTGTACATATTAATTATAATCTGAATAAAAGTTTCCATTATTTCATACTTCCCAATAATTTTAAATATCATTTATAGTTTTCCTATATTTTTAAAATTCATTAATCTAGGGAATGATGGAAAAGTTTACAAAGAAATTTTCTATCTTTGTAAACTTTTCCATCATTGATAATAGCTCGCAAAATAATTTGAGACTATAATAATTACAAAAGCAGAATAGCTGGAACATAAAATTATTTTGATTGAAATAATTAATAACAATTGATAATTATGAATAAAAAAAGGGACAGAAACTTATATTTTGACTGGTTATGAATGTTAATATCTTTATATACTTCCAATTAATTTGGAAAGTTTAATAGTATATCAGATAACGGTTAGTATCACTGTTTGCTGTAGTAGCAAATACAGACAGAAACCACTGCAGTCTTCTGCTTGAGAAATTTATATGATGATGCCAACTTTGGCAGAAAGTTTTTATATAATTCTTTATAATTTTAATTTCTTTCAACAGTCTTTGCAAATAAACAAAAATGAACATTGATATGAGGAAGGTTATTGCTATTTATCTAATGATGTTAGTTAAGAGTGTTGTATTTCAAAACAATAAAAACTCAAGACACAGATCTGTTGGCATAAAGAGTAGAATAAACAGTTATTTTATATTATTTGATTTATATAGTTTGAAACAATGTAAGATTTCAGGAGTAAGATAAAATTTTACATAAAACAGGCTAAATAACCTATTGAATGTGGTTCAGTTGCTATTGCAGACAACCTATTTTCTTTTAAAGTGCAATAATGTCTTAATAATTTTCATGGTACTTATATAAAATTAGATATTTTCTAGAGTTTTAATTAATGTTATCTAAAAAAGCTGTTATCACTTTGTTCTTTGTCACAAAATAAGTAAATTCTTTGGTCAAGATAATGGATGATGATTTTACCATGAAGGTAAAGTTAAAATGAATGGAAGCTACAGTGGCTGCAGTTTGACCATGTTGTTATGATATCAAAACTGATCTGCTTTCATTATTGAAATATTTTCTGTCCCAGTTCTGCCCTGATGGGAATCAGCTTTAATTAGGCACAATTTAGCAAAAAAATCAAAAGTTAAATTTTATATAAACATTAATTTATCTTGAAGAAAATTCTGAAAGGACTAAAAATATTCAAATAAAATTTAGGTTTTGGTTTTATTTTTATATGATGCTTGTTTTTTATATTATGATTGAAAGTAGATGGTGGACAGATAGCCAAGTGGTAATGTTTTGATGTTCATGCAAGAGGAACAGGTTCACATTCTGGGCCCAGTATGGCAAACCCCATCCTTCACCAACCAGTCTCCTCCATGGGTGTAGATCAAGGATGTAACTACGGGTGGGCCCAGGTGGGCTATAGCCCATGCGTTGAAAGTTCTGGTCCATGTGCTGGTCCACCCTGAATATATAATCCGAAACGTAAAATTGAAAACCGCAAGAGTTCAACTCCACATAACCCAACTGCAAGAGTTCAACTCCACATAACCCAAGATGCCTTGAGTTTTGTAAAAGTTTAACTTCACATAACCCAAGAAGCCTTGAGGTTTGTAAAAATGAAAATTTACAATCGAATACATTAAATACCTCATAATTCTTGAGTTTTGTAAAAATGAAAATTTACAACCGAATACATTAAACACCTAATCCAAGACGCTTTGTATTCCGTAAAAATGAAAATAAAAAATCACCAGCATAATTTAAGCCCGCATAATTTCACGCTAATAGTGATAAAAAATTATTATTTATAAGCTGCGAAAAAACGCGTCCTTTGCATATTTTACGCAGTACTTAATTAATGCAATTAGCTGGAAAGAATAAATAAAGTTTCAAAATACTGGTAAATATAACTATTTATTTGATATCAGCTCAATACAAAATTATGCGGTGATTTTTACTTAATGATGCAAAATGATTGATTGCTTTGTCCAAATAGTTTTTTGTGATTTTTCTCTCAATGAACATGATTGCTAAATTGCTTAACCAATCATCAAGCATTCTGTTACGTAAATACGATTTAATAAAGCGCATATGGGAGAATGTTCTTTTACATCGGTGTGGCGCACCCCAAAAAAAAATGTTAGTTATGTCACTGGTGTAGATGCACCTTGAGGGTGGAACTGGCACCATTCCTTAATCTCCCTGATAGGAAAGGGGCATAAAAAATGCAAAAAAAAAAAAACGATTGAAAGTACATAAGTTTTAATTATTTTATAGAAAAATATTTCATATTAGATATAGAGTGGTGTGTTCAATTTAGACATTTTATTTAAATGCTTCTAATTGATTTGATTTAATATTTAAATTATTAATTGTTGATTTTTATACAAAAATTCAAATATCCAAATTTACTACAGTATATAGATAATTTATTAAAAAAAAACATTTTTTTTATAGTAATATCATTGTGAGAATTGATTAATTATCCAGATCAGTTTATTTTTCAAGTTAATTTCTAAATAAGTTATTTTAAGGTAAAAATTTACTTACCTTCTGGTGACGCGGCGCGCCGCAGATCTATTATTATTTAGCGGCAACAAAAAAGGTGATTCAATCGTTTAAAAAAGTTGTTTGATAAACATTTAATTTACTTGTGACGGCTATGCGAGTCGCATCGCCATTCTGAAATTTGAGCGTACTGTTTTCGTATTATTACATGATCGTTCGCTGCGCGACCGGCGCAACGGGCGGGCCATAAAATTATAAATAGATTGAGAAGCGATGCGCGTAGTCGTCACAAAGGCAAGGTAAATTTTATCCTACACTACACAAGAGAAGCGTGCCTGACAAATGGTAGGATACAACATAGAGTCTGCGGCCTGACGCTTACAGTTAGAGGTAAAGTAAATCTTTCTTCAAACAGCTACGATTTCTCATTGATTTTCTAAATGATACGTAAACATACTCCAATTTACCTTTTCTTCTAAAAATTTTATGTTAAATTCTAAGGCGTTTAATTGGTCGAATACGTTATTAACGTCGCTCTTAAATGTTTCTGTGCTTTTGCGAGCATTGACCAACTTTTCTATTGAATCCGCAACAATTTTCTGCTGCTGAAATCGCACATTTTCGAACTTCTCTGTCTCCATCTTGGATTGAAACACTTGCGTCACTTAAGTAATAAAATTTTACAATTTTAAATAAAAACCAAAATTGTTATTTATTATAAACTTAAATTTTATACAATGAAATAATATTTATCTTATATTGAAAATTTTAATAAACAGTTATACGTGGTGTAAAAAAAATGGAGATACTCGTTGCAGTTTATCATGAAAAATGAATTATTGCTATTAAAAACTTTAAGATAATGAGCAAACACTATATTCTTTAAAGATATAATAGGACAGGCATTCTAAATTAACTATTTGTTACTTTTATATTAAATTTAAATATTTTAAAGTTGGTGCAATATGTTCAAATGCCAAAGTTAGGTTAGTTTAGCCAATGAAGTAAGTAAATCCCATTGAAATCTGTCTTCAGTATATTATTTACGCTTCACTTTATTTTATTACTCATTTTCAAGAATTTTAATTTATTTTTCTCAACGCCTTCACCAGATAGAAGTGAAGGCGTTGAGAAAATTAACCATGAAATTTTAGTACAGTATTTCTCCAAATACAGTATCTAAACCTGTTCGCGCCGCCATTTTGAAAATATTTCTTGAAAGCAGTTTTGGAACTGTCGATTCTTATTTTAGTCGTCAGTCACTGAGCGGCGAATCTTTAATTATCTAATATATAGTTTTTTTGGAATGAATCTTATAACACAACGGAATTGCCGATTCGCATTTTTAATTATCACTCATTAATAAGACAAATCTTCAATTTCAATACTATATATTAGAGAATTAAAGATACGCACACCACGACTGATGAATAAAACAAGAATCGACATTGTGTTAAAAAATTCATTCCAAAAACTGCTATACAGAGTATTTCTTACCACCCGTACCACTCTTTTTTCTCGATAAAGCGATAAGATAGGAAGTAGGGCGAAAAATTTTGATTACCAAAGTACACACAAAAGAATTAAATGGCATGATAAAAATTTTGTGGGCCCATCGGAAGTAGGGGCACAAGGGGTGAACTTTGAAATCTCCAATGGATTTTGGTGTAATTGGATAGAACTGTCAAAACAAACAACTTTTATTTTGAAATTTTTTTAATATCACCTACAAATTGTGAGATATCACTAAAAAAGATGCCGCCGCATGTACCGCCGATTGGGCTATTCAAGCAATAGCCGCTGCATGTACTGCCGATTGGGCTATTCAAGCAATAATAAAAGAGAATCTAATATAGGGCATCTATGTACATTTCGGAACATTATTGAAGCAGCAAAGAGCAGTTTTATGCAGATTTAAGGTCAATTCAGGTATTCGGTAGTAGTATTCGAATCGCAAATTCGACAAATCTTTCGCCATCACAATTCGGCATGAAGCCATATTCAAGAACAAGGTTTCTCGACTTGTTTCGGCACTTTATGAGCGCCATTGATGTACATAGATGCTCTTTGTCAGATTCTTCTTCTTCTTATTGCTTGAAATCGGCCGGATGGCCGCGTGGTAACGCTTTGGCATACCACCCTGGAGGATCCAGGTTCAAGACCGGGTCCCACACCTCCAGTTTTTCAGAAGGGGTCCGGACCCGGCCCGTTGCACCCATTTTTCAACCATCTGGTTGACCCCAATCAAGGGTGTTGACCAGCTTGTGATGGGTTCTATTAGTGGCCGCCGCCAGATACAAAATATCCCATGAGTATATGGCGGCTTAATCTAACTAACCTAATCTTATTGCTTGAATAGCCCAATCGGCGGTACATGAGGCGGCATCTTTTTTTTGTGATATTTCACAATCCGTAGATGATATTAAAAAACTTTCAAAACAAAACTTGTTTGCTTTTTACAGTTCTATCTAATTACGCCAAAATCGGCATATGTTTCCATTGGAGATTTCAAAGTTGACCCCTTGTGCTCCTATTTTCGATGGGCCCATAAAATTTTTATCATGCCCATTCGATTTTTCGCATATACTTTAGTCATCAAAATTTTTCGCCCTACTTCCTATCTCATCGCGTTTCCGAGAAAAAAGGGTGATAAGAAAAACCCTGTATATCGGTCGGATGGCCGAGTGGTACCGCGTTGGTGTGCCATGCAGGAGGGCCCGGGTTCGCTTCCCGGATTTTTTCGGGGTACTGGGCCCGGCCCGGTGATCCCCGTCCTTCACCATTTGCCCCCTCCACGGGTGTGGGTGCAGCCTGTGATTGGAACTGGCCCCGCCTCCTTAGTAATCTGCCTGATTGCAAAGAGGGCGTAAAATATGCAAAAACAAAAAAAACCCTGTATATCGGATTTTAAAAAAAGTTTTCAAAATGGCGGCGCGCACCGATTTATCCATAGATACTGTATTTGGAGAAAATATAATTTTATTGTTCATTTTCTCAATGCCTGCACCAGATAGAAGCGCAGTCCTTTTGGAAAGTTCTCTCTCCTCGTCGTCATCTTTCGATCAGCATTATTTTCGTTCATATGAGGCTAATGTAAAATTGTACCCAATATTTTTTCATTTTAAATTTTTGCCAAAAATTTGCTATTTTACCCAAAGACATATACATAGGGTGACCATTCGTCCCGGATTTTCCGGGACAGTCCCGAATTAAAGCCCTGTGTCCCGTATTAATATATGTTCCGGAAAATGTCCCGAATTAGATAATTCATGATATCATGTGAATATTACAATATTCGATTATATTTTATTCGCGCGTCTCTGCGTACATGACTATATGAACGCATTCACGACTTCTGAGATATAGTTATATATCTTTTTTTCCTGAAACCTATGAGTTTCCACATGTATAATGCAATTTTAAATTATGATTGATATTTGTAAAAACATTATTATTATTATTTTATAAATAAACTTAGTTCTGGTTTGGATAACTATAAATAAAAGAGAGTGAGTTTTTTTCTTTTTGAACCTTAAGATATTTACTAAATATCTGTAAGTTCAAAGGAAAAAAATTATTATTTTATTACAGTTTTATACAAATAACATGAAAATATCAATATCAATATTATATTTTCCTGGTTGATGATAAACACATTTTATATAACATTCAGCATAAAATTTTCATTGTTTATTAAATATCAAATTAATCTATAGATAATTATTGATATTTCATATTTTCCTTTAAATAGCATGCAATATCTCTTCATATTTTTTATTTCAAATAATAGTATCTTTATTTATAAAATGCATCTTAATACAAACCAGTGTAGATATAGATATAACCTGTTAAAACATACAAATTGGGATTGGAAATACATCATTAAGCAAAAATATGTTAAGTGAATTTAGGAATTACATTATAAAAGGCTTAAATAATTTCAGATGAAAAGTTGACAATGTATTTCCAAGCCTAATTTATGAATAATCAAATATTTCCCAACTGTTATTCAAAGCATTATATCATTTTATTTCTATTTTTATATTAATTATTATTTAACTTTTAACATTAATAATTCATGTTTATTCAACTTTAGCAGAAGTGGCCATCTTTCTTTATGATGTAATACTAATTTGATCAAAGGCTATTTCACCAGATCAATGTCCAAATAAGTTTAATTGCATTGCTTGTTAAGATGTTATTTGTCACAAACATTTTATTATATACTTTTTTATTTTTCATTAAAAATAGTCTATTGTGAAGGGAAAAACTAGAAGTTAAAATGTGAAAGATTTCTTATTTTTTATGCTGTTAATATTTTAAATAAGCTTTTCCCTATAATTTGGCTTTTGTAGTATTTTTAGACTAGCTTTATAATAAAATTGAAATAATTTTCCATGCTGAGTTCAGTCAATCAAAAATGAAAAAAAAAAAAAAAAAAAAAAAAAAAAAAAAAAAAAAAAAAAAAAAAAAAAAAAAAAAAAAAAAAAAAAAAAAAAAAAAAAAAAAAAGGAAAAATTACAAACTGAATTAGTAAACTGATAGCATATTAAAATCAAATAAATACAGAATACATTATGTTTGTTAATTATAAATCAAAATAGAATACAAAATAATTAATATTATATTACAGTGTAGAACTTTGATAAAGAATAAAAATAATTTATTTTATGTCAATTTAAATTTTACAAAATTTCTTAGCAAATAACTGCATTATTTATGTAAAGATATTTTAATGATACAATTATTCAAAAAGAAGTTTAGTAATATTAAAATTAATATAAAGCAACTATTGTTCATCAACATTTTAACCTATGATGATTATTATTAATTATTTTATATTTTATTTTATTAAAAGTAACAAACATAGTATTGTTTCCTTGATTCTAATGCACTATTGATTTACTTGATTAATTACTTTTTTTCCTTATCTTATTGAAGAAACTATAGAGACAGAAAATTATTCAAATTTTATTGTATATCTAGAATAAAAATACTATAAAAACCCAATTAATAATGGACAAAATTTATTTAAATTATTAACAGCATGAAAAATAAAAACTGCTTCATATTTCAACTTCTAAAATAAAAGTTGATATTCTGTATCAGTACTCCATTGCCATCTTGTTTGCAATTCTGATATGCTAAGCATTTAGATTTTACAATGAAATATTTTTTGTAGTACTGTTTGAATTTCTAAATATTATAAAATGCTATTTTAAATTGTAACAGACAATTATTAAAAACAGTTTTATTCATTTAAAGAAGTTAATGCAATCAAATTTTTTTCCAACAACAAACACACAGAGCCGGCACTACCATTTAGACAAACTAAGCAGCCGCCTAGGACAGAAGCTAGTGTTTCCAGGCGAGAATTCCTTCCCGCCTGTTCCCAGGAATTTTTTCGTTTTCCTGTTCCCAATCCAGACAAATTTTTCTCGGGAAATTGGGAATATCGGCTCGGGAAATCAGGAAGAACCCAGTAATACCTAAAATGGGAAATAAAAGTACTACTCACTATGTATCTTTTAGAAATTTTTCTTATTTATTGCTATCTAAAGTTACATTGTGGTACAATATTACATGCCATTAGAAATACACGTGCAATACCAGAACCAGATAACACATGACTATCTAATTTTAGCTCTTGTAAATCGAGCATATTTGATCGAGGACAGAAAACAGTTTGTGTTTACACTGAAAAATATTTTCACAACCCAAGATTTGATTACAAAATCATCTTCAGGTGAACTAACTAAAGAAATCTAAGATAGTTTACCTTAATATGACATTATAGTGAAATCCTGGGCTGTGAAAATAAATATTTCTCTGTGTAAACACAAACTATTTCTGTTTTCCATGATAAATAGTTTCCATAAAGTAA
>AYEL01042592.1:0-35121 GCA_000484575.1 Olivierus martensii
TTGCCATTAAATTCAATATGAAGGACATTTCTTGTTCAGATATTTCCAATATATTGTTAAGAGATGATACATTGACAAAAAATATTCATTCAATGGAAAAGTATTCATTTAAATAATAATTAATAGGCATGTCAGCATAATTACAATATGAAATGCTACAAATGTTTTTATTACACATTTATCATATTATAGTGTATTATTATTGCAATGAATAAAATGTTTCTTTTATCTACGATATTTTTTCTTCAATTAATTTGTGTCCTCCTTTTCACTGTAAAAAAGTTGGCCACCTTATGAACAAGAAATTTTATTATTATTATTTTGTTCAATGATTCACTTTTGAAATTGTTTTTATTTAATATAATAAAGAAAAATTATAATACTTTGCCTTATATAAATAATACACGGCAAAGTATTATAGTTTTTCTTTATTATACTATACACTATATTCTTAGTTTCAAAGAAAACAGATTACACTATTTTAATATGAACAAAAACATTAAGTATTCATCTATTTTGACTTTTAATAATAACTAAACTAACTAAATTTATAAAAACAATAAATTTATCACATACCTTCATAGAACTGAAGAAATTTTCCACGAAAAAACACAAGTGATGGGAATGTTAGAATATGATATTCTTTGGCAGCTTTTTGATCTGAACATTTAACCAAATCAATCCCTAATTCATCTGCCATTTCATCAATATTTTCTATTTCCTTCAATGCTAATTCACATTCTGCACATTTGGGTTTAACTAAAAATAGCCAAATCTTAAATTTGATGTTTGATTGTATTTTCTAAAATTATATACTGTAAAATAATGATAAGGAATAGAAAAAATTATGCTTACTGAATAATACAGCAACATATTCTGAAGTATTGAGTAATTTATCTAATCTCTTAAAATTGACATCATCAATTTCATCTGGAAGTCTCATAGTTTCCTCACTAGTGACCCATTGTAAGATGGAATCTTCATCTTTTAAGTCTCCTAAGAAATATTGAAAATAAGCTTAGCATTATTTGATATGTTTAAAATTTTTAAAACTAATTAATATTCAATAAAAAACTAATATGCAAAAATCAAGTCATGTATAATATTACAAAATTGCAACAAATATTCTAATAAAAGTTCGAGACTGCACTAAACATAAACCAAAAAATAATACTCAAAAGCCCTTTAGCAGTCAAAAGATTTTAATCAGAAACATTTTCAATGCACTTAGTGTCTTCCTCAGCTGCTACTACCTCTGAGAAAGACACCAAGTGCATTGAATATTTCTGATTAAAATCTTTTGACTGCTAAAGGGCTTTTAAGTATTAAATATTCTAATTACAGTGAAACCCCGATTTTGAAATTTTTCGGGGACCGGCCCGAAAAGTCGAACGAGCCTCAGATTTGCATAAATTGAGAAGCTTTTGTAAAAATAATTATAGATTTTTATTTTATAACATTTTCCATTTACATTTTTATAAAAATTAATAATGCAATAAAAAATACTTACAAAAGTAAACAGCTAAATAATCTGAATTATCTATTAAATTTTGCAAAACTTCTCCATGTACATCTTCAATATATTCATTACTTGGATTTTTCTGAATCATCAGCCATTCCAATATTCTTTCGCCTTGTTTCATATCACCTAATATAAGTGCAAATTTTAAAATATCATCAATTTTAGAAATTATTTCTGAACATTTGCAATATTAAATAAAAGTTTTGTTAAAACTAAATGTGATTTACTTTAAAAAAAATAATTTTGAGTATAAATCAATGAATTAGATTTTGCATATATGCATTATATATATACACACATAATACCCCGAAGTTACCCGATAGGTGGGACCGACAAATATCACCTAAGTCAAATTCATGTAAGTCGGGGTACAATTTTGCATATAAATACATATAAATTTGGTTTAATTGGGACAAAGAACTAACAAAAACACTAGTTTAGAAGAAAAATAGTTAATAAAATTGCAGTTCTTTATACATTATTAATACAAAATATTGAAAAAATAAATGAGTTATGTAAAAAATTATTCATTTTTACTTAATTATCACACCATAATTTCGAAACCGCGATAATCGAGGTATTTCTGTATTAAACATTTTGAATAAATTTGTGGTTTGCAATCTACTGTAACAAAATGAACTGTATATTAATCACAACATTATACAAGCTATTGAGATAATCTTTGAATGGCTAGAAATAACCCATGAATTTGCATTCTTTTGCAAGGATTATGTATATGATCTATGTTTTTATACTATTTGATATTTTGAAAAATAAACATTTCTGGACTAATGCTTATATGAGAATTTTGCTTAATTTTGAAAAATAGTATCTGTGATTTAAATTTGGCCAGACTTTTCAGGAACACCCTATATATATTGTAATGTTTCTCTGCCTAGTGCTAAACTGTTTTTTCTTGTCTAAGTATATCTGTTTATCTTGGTCATCATTTTTGTCTGGAACAAATCATTCCATTTTAGCATTACATTTATGGGAAAATCTGACTCGATTTGCATTGTCTTGAATTAACATCACTGGTCTTGGAACAAACAGGTAACTTTGAGGATGATTGTAGTTGAATTCAAAAATACTTTTAAAATATAAACAAAATAACATTGATAGTTAATATTTATTAACCAGTTAAATTAATAATTACCTGTGTTGGATCTATACAGGATACTATGAGGTTCAACAATTCAGCATTTCCAATAGCAATATTTGGAAACTAAATTTTAAACAATAAAATAAATTTAAAAAATATTAATAAATTCAATAAAAGCATAAATTATTCAAAAATTATGTACAAATTATTGACTAATATTGCAAAATAAAACATAATGATACATACTCTTCTTACTATGACAGATAATGTTAATACTAAATGACAGAAAATGTTATATTATTAAAGCCATTCCAAAATTTACATATGAATGTTTTTTGAAATTTATGTAAGTCAAATTTTATGTAAGTCAGAAAAATAATTTTTAACAAAACTTTTGGATTAAAAATTCTCAGGGCTGTATGATTACAATGATTATACCTATACAATGTTATGACAGTATACTGTTCCTTGACTGAAAGGAAGGCAAAGAAACATGGACCAATATTGCATAGTAATATGATACTTAAAATCAATAAACAATATACAAAAATATAAATTAATATAAATTAACATGTTTGAACATGTAACCTATAAATACAATTTATGCTCTATGCTTGAAAAAAATATAAAAAAGTTATATAAATTATTTTAAGTAAAGTTGAATTTACACAAGGCAAGTACAGATATCCCTCCTATAACACGGTAGATAGGTTCCTGAAAAACACCACGTTGTGTGAAACCATGTTATGCGAGACCTGGAGTCAATACAAAAAGGAGAGTAATGTTCCAAAACCAATTAAAAACAAATAAATTTTTTTAATTTCACATAAGAAACTTAATTTTTATTAAGAATATTAATAATATGAAACATAAAAAAAGAAAAAATTATATACATAAGACCCTAAAATATATACGTAAAACAAAAGAAAAGAAAAAAGTATACAGCTTATATAATGTTCATTTAATAATTATATGTTCCTTACCATTGTTTCATGAAAATGAGAATATCTTTTCTTTAACAATATCAACTGCCTTCACAAAATATGTGCCTTCACTTTCTGAACTTTTTTTGAGAATTTAAAGTTTGTGTATCCTCTACTCTCTTTACAAAATCTGTAATTTAACTCATAAGAAAACAATCATTCCTTAATATATACTCAAAAAAATTTTTGATAAAAAAGTTTTTCTTCTCTTTCAGATTCCTCTATTGAAGAATAAAAACTTATTTTTTATCCAAGAACTGAATTTTTGGAACACAGAATATTCAATTGTTGCCAATTAACTCAATTTCAAATCAAAATCAAAAAGGGCACAAAATACTCAATTGTTGCCAATTAATTCAATTTCAAAATTAATTCAATTAACTCAGTTTCAAACCAAAATCAAAAATAGACTGCATATCATCCCTCTTACGACAAACTAATGAAACTGCATTTATGATTAATTTTAGCCAAGTATTTCCCAATGATTGCAATTTATGTGTATTGTGTATCCATAGTGTGGATTTACAAAAATTAATGAAAAGATTTTGTGTTGTAGGAGAGTAAATATAATTTTCTAAATGTGTTAAATAAAAATAATGTTGTAGAAGTACTGTGCTATCTACAGAAGATCCACTATTTAAAGAGTTTTAATTTCTGTGGTTTTACAGATATGCTGATGCATAAACTTACATAGTTTTCAATTTACATGAAAATTTTTGAGATAAACTAACAATGTAAATTGGTGATCTACTGTATGTAGATCACTGACTTACATTGATAGCTTATCTCAAAAATTTGATCATCTTATTTGTAATTAAAAACTTAACTTGGCAGAATGAAATTCTTAAATAAGTTAAGGTGATCTGAATTTTGTTAGAAACAATCTCAGTTACAGGCAGTTTTAGAGTTACAAACATAATTTGTAAGTAAGTTTTGTTCATACCTTAAATTGTTCATAATACAGATATTGCTGTTATTTTGCTCTGAAAAGAATTGAAATAACTTTATATACTGTGTTTTGTAATATAATTCACAATTAGACCAATCAGAAGTTTCTTATTTCACAGTTTGAATATAAAATTCTGATTATAAAGTGAGGGTTTTTTGTATAATTCCCTCCATCTTGAAATACTGCTATATGTTAACTAATTGTGTAATTTTACACAATATTGGCTATTAGAGCATTCTGCTATCATATTGTTTAAAATTATTGAAGTTTTTAAAATTTTGTTAAGTTTGAAAATGAAATTTCACATTTGTAAATATGAATGTTCATAACTAGAGGAGCATCTGTATTTACCTTACTAATTAATCTTCTTGTATATAATTGAATTTTTATTTAACAAAGTATATTCAAGTATTAATTAAAATTATTCAATTCTGAATATACTATTTCAATTATATTTTCTTGTATTCTAATAGTAATTAATTAAAAAAAATAAAGTATAAATAGTTTCTAACTTTATAAGTTAATCTGTTTCTGAATGGCACTCATAAAATTAGAATTAGTAAAGCAAATATTTATTTCTCATATACATAATGTTAAAAATAGAAGTTATGTTCTCAACAATAAAATTTTGATCATAATAATAACTAACAGACAACAAAATAATAATTTATGATTAAACAATGATTTATTTAACTAAAGAAACAAATACTTAGCCTTTAAATCCCGCCACAGTATAATTGAAAAAAAAAAATGTCAAAGTGTAGTTGGATTCGTAGGGACTCCAGTTAATCACTCGTGTCATTAAAAACATTTTTTTTTTTATTCCTCCAAAAATATTGATTTTATTTCATTACTATATCTGTTTTCTATCAAATAAAACAATTCCGATAAAATTATGTTTATTTGTTAACTTTTTATTGAATTTAATGTAATCTGATCCATTTTTATTATGTAAACAAAGTATCATATTTCAAAATTATCATAAATATTTTGCTGTTGATCAATCTCTACAATGTTATTGTTTTTCTGACAGTAGACAATGTGTTCTGGATACCTGAGGAGACAAAAGTCATATCCGGGTTTTTTGGTAAGGTGGGTGTGTCGCTGAATTAAAGGGACAATTTAATTGCATATTATGTAAACAAACCGTGAGCTAACTTTGAATCTCTATATTGCAAAATCCCTTAAATATGCACTTAGGATTTATCTATTATTGAGAGAATTTTTTGTAATCTAGTGGCAAAAAATACATATAGATAGACATAAACAATTTATATAATAATATAATGAAGTAAATGTTTTGTAAATTTAATTCATACAGTATTTTATAGTATTTTTGATTTGATTTGTTCTTTTTACTAACTTATAAATCATATTTGAAAATATTCTAAATGAATGTTGCATAATTTCCACAAGAAAGTTAATTCTGTAAAATTTTATAATAGTTTTTTTTATGTTACTTAGAATGAGTAGTCAGGTAACTATTTATTTTCCATGGTATTTAATTGGTAATATATAATTATCATATTATTTTAATATATTTAAAAAAAAAAATTTGAAAAATCCTTACCAGCATAAATGGTATAATCTTTGTCACCTCCTTTAAAAATCACAATTCCAGGTATAGCATAAACTCCATATTTGTTGGCCATTTTGACATCTTCAATTTTTACAAATTTTATTCCAGCTTCATCTGCCTCATCATCAATTTTTTCAAGTTCTTCTAAAACTTTATCACACTTATTACACCCTTTGCTGTCTGGATAGTTATAAAATTATAAATACATGGATAAAAACTATAGATTTATTAAAAATGGCACTTGTTTCAATATTTATGTATTTCAAAGATAATTTATTTACTTACAAAAAAGAACAGCCAAATATTCCGTTCTATATATAAGCCTTTCAAACATCCTTCTATTAAGCTTTTCTATTCCATCACTAAGTTCCATATTTTCTGGATTTGTTATCCATTCTAATATTTCTTCTTCATCAAATAAATCACCTAAAATTGAAGCAAATAAATATCCCCATTATTTTAACAGAAAATCTAATTATGTTATAAAATTGGAATATCATTTTTATTCAGTAAACTGCTTTAACTAAAATATATTTCATTGTAAATATGTAGAATGTTATTGAAAAAATATTATGTAATATTTGTACAATACAATGTAATAAAATTGATTATTATATTTTATTTTTAATAATATAAGTATTCAATTATATGCTTTTTAAATTATTTTCCATTTCCAATCTGTCCCTCTATGGGTGGGGGGTACAATATACACATTTTTTCATTTGCAGCTGTAAGAGGCAAGTAAAAAGTACCCAATCTTATGATGTGAACTACAGATAATCCTTGATTATGACAAGGTTTGGTTTGAACCCTACTATTGTAATTTCAAGTTGTCATAAGTCAAAAATGCCCAAAATTTATGGATTTCTCACTGTAATGTTATCTACGACACTATACATTCTTTATCTTAATAAATATAAAGAATACAAAACAGGTAATTCAGAAAACAGCTCAAGACTTCAGAAGTTAAATTACTTTATTTGATTAATGTTTTCAACTCACCTTTCAGGCCATAATCAGGTCTAAGATCTGATAATCCTGATATGAGCACTCATAAGTCAAGAATTACTGTATTGTGCTGAGATGATGAGTGATGAAAGGTAAAAAGTTTTGAATGGTACCTATCCAGAGATTGATCAACTCAGCAGATAGGAGAACCTCAGGACCTTGTATAAATACAGGTCCTGAGGTTCCTCTATCTGCTGAGTTGATATAGTATTGATGTGAGCCATGTTCACATCAATAACTATATCCTGTCAGTCCTCAAACCTGTATGGAGGGGGGAAAAAACAAAAAACCCTTTAAAAAGCTATCAGGTTTTCTCTCAAAGAGGGCTTACACCCAAAGCAAAGCATCATCTTACTTAATCAATATTAGAAGCACTACACAGCAGGTGCATAAAATTAATTTTATTGCTAAAAGCTAACGTTTTCGATGTAATTTTACATCCTCTTCAGGCACAAACAGAATAGAACTGAACAAATTTAAATTCAAACAAAACAAAATATACATTTTCAGAATTATGCAAGTTACTATCTTTGTACTCCTTAACTTACGGAGTTGTTTATTGTTTGTTACCTTAGTAACTTGTATAATTCTGAAAATGTATATTTTGTTTTGTTTGAATTTAAATTTGTTCAGTTCTATTCTGTTTGTGCCTGAAGAGGATGTAAAATTACATCGAAAACATTAGCTTTTAGCAATAAAATTAGTTTTATGCACCTGCTGTATAGTGCTTCTAATATTGATTGTTTGAAGTAATAACAAGGCAGTTTCCTTTGTTTATTAATCATCTTACATTATGCCATGTATTAATACAATTTGCATGTTGCTGACTTGCTTCTTGATTGCTTACTCAGAGACTAATGTGCCTCTAGGAAACTTTTTTCTTTTTCATTGTTAAGCCATCTGTGGAATATCATCAGATATGAATACTATTGAAACACTTAGATTGTGAGATCTGTTATTAAAAGTCATTAACAACAAGGTTGCCATTTTCTTAAAAATTTTCTCCTTCACAAATAAAACAACCCTGAATTTATCACAAGGGTTATAGTGAACCCAATTTTATGGAGTTTTCTGAACAAGAGTTGTGGCAAAGATTTCTCTGCAGATATCTCTTCAGTTTGATGAATTACCATCCATTGTGGTAACAGGCAAATCCCCAAACGTAATATCATTCTCACTTTCAAGATTACAGCTGTCAAATTCAATAAGTGCAGGGTTTATTCACTGCAAGATATGACTGTATGTACCAAATTCATTAAGATGTTTTAATTGCCAACATTATGGTTGTGATGCCAAAATTTGTTAAGGTAAAACCAACCTGTCCCAAATGCAGTAAGAAAAATCATGGAGAAGAGAATTTCTAATAGCAAATAACTAAAACAGTGATTGTTATTCATATTCCTGATAAAATGCTTATTGGTCAAATTAAAGCACATGATAAGAAATGACACTATAACAAATACACAATCTGAGATGTCTGCTGTTGGAAGTAAACATTATTAGCCTGATAATTCAAAATAATTTTCGATGATGAATTTTCCAAGTTACATAGTTTGTTACTAAATGTGAAGATTGCTATATTTATTATAAATATTCTCCTGAATATATGTTAAAAAATGAAAATGTACGATTCATTAGCAGGGTCGGATTTACCTACAGGCTGACTCGGCTGTGTCCTAGGGCCCCACGATTCTAGGGGCCTGAAAACTATCAATTTCCAGTTTTCAACTTTTATAAAGTTTTAATAAGAAAAAATGGATTTTTATTAAAGTGCTATATAGAAAGTAAAATTTTAAAGGTTCCTTATAAGTTATAAGAAGCCTTTAAAATTATATGTAGCTGATTTTCAGGGGCCCCAAAGCCTTGCTCAACCTAG
This sequence comes from Olivierus martensii, assembly GCA_000484575.1. Taxonomy (NCBI): domain Eukaryota; kingdom Metazoa; phylum Arthropoda; class Arachnida; order Scorpiones; family Buthidae; genus Olivierus; species Olivierus martensii. The sequence continues at coordinate 9,020 of AYEL01042592.1, forward strand.
GGCCCCCAAAAATGCAAATCCGGCTCTGTTCATTAGTAAAATTTATTTCAAAAATAACTGTGTATCTTTGGAAAATGCACACTTCCTCTGAAAAATCAATTCACATAATCTACCAATCTATACTATTTTTAAGAAACATCAATATGAAGATGATATTTATGCATATAGTATTAAACTTATTTTAAAATGATTAATCACTTTGCATGTATAATTATAATTTGATAATAAATAAACTAAAGCATAAAAGTAAGAGATTAAATACTTATTTATTTAGAAAATGTTTTCAGCGATTCAATAGCCATCATCAGTTGAACATATTAATAGAATACTGTATATGTTCGACTGATGATGGCTATTGAATTGCTGAAAATGCTATCTAAATAAATAAGTATTTAGTCTCCTACTTTTATGTTTTAGTTTATTTCATTATGAGGTTGTGCCAAAATTTGCAAATCTGTAAATTTTGGCAGAAAATTTTTGAATCACCCTGTATAATTTGATAATTTGTAAAGCAAATAAAATTCAATATTATTAAATTCAGATATTCAAATTTGTTTGTTTTTAATAGTTTTTTTCAATTATTATTAGCATAATTCAACAGATATATCAGACTAAAGTACATTTTGCTGTTTGGAATATTCTGACATTTCTTAATAGTGGTCAAGACTATAGTTATGTTTGGCATTACTGTAAGGCGATCTATTTGTTTTACAGTAATGCCATAATGGTGTCACTGAGTAATTTTAGGGAAATGCTGTTCCAACGATTGGTGGAATGGCACACAACATAATGATGGAACTGTCCATAAGAGGAGAACATCAATTCTCCTACTGACAAAATGCTATCTATTAATGTTTCCATTGAATCTATAAAATATTTCCATATTGGAAATATTTTATAGATTCAATGGAAATATTTTATAGATTCAAAGAAATTAAAATGATCTCCTTAACAACTATGTTGACATCAGGTCCCTAATCTCTTCCTTTTCTCTAGTTTTCATAACTCTCTAGGAAGCATATCTTAAATTTGGAGATGCAGTTACATTGAAGAGATATAATATATACAATAAAAATAGCATCAACTATGATCATACAAGTGATGGGTTGCTATATTGTTGACTTATCATGTTCCATCTTTACTAATTTGAAAGTACATATGTTGCAGACATCAATCCATCTACTTTAAAGTTGAGAAGAAAATAGGAAAAATTTACAAAAAGGACATTAGTTTAAAATTGGAGAAATGCACTGATAAGAGATCCAATAGATAAAAACTTGACCCCAAATATATATGAAATTTCTGTCAGAAAAAAACAACACAGAAAATCAAAATATATGTAATGTATATCTCAAGATCTATGAACAGAAGAATAAAAGAATATAGAAAAGATATGAATGGTGAATTAGAAAAAAAATAGCTATAGATTAACAGGCTTTGTATTTTGATACAAATATTTCCTGGCAAGATGTCAAATTAGAAAAATAGTTGGAAAATCCCTAAAAGAAAAAATAACAAACTATACAAATTTTTAAGAGAAAGACAGGATAATTTGGCCATATATTTTAGAACTTGGTTTTATAAGTGATGTATGGATTTGGTGCAGAAAAACTATTAGTTTTTAAAGAAAATATTAAATTATTATACACACAAAATACAAAGCTATAGAGCAGGGGTTCCCAATGGGGTCGATGAAATTTTAAAGGTGATCAATGATGATCAATGGGTCTATTGGGGGTTGATAGCCGAATATGCACTGGCGATTGATTGGCATAATCAAGATAAAGATCGCATTGATTACAAAAAAATTTATTAATAAAATCGATAATTAATTGTTTATTGATATAAAGGTATATCATATAGTAAGGAAGAAATCATATGAAATAAATATAAGGTGAAAATACACTAAAATTATTTAATATATTTTAAAAACCAATAATATTTTTTTAAAATATTAATTTTTTATGCAATAAATGCAATATAAAAAGGTAAAATGCAGGAACAATAGTACAAAAAATAATAAAACATAAATCTAATAAATCATTTTTTCCAAAACTTTTGTTCATATTCTTAGTCTAATTGTTATCTTTGAGTTATTTATGTACAGTTATTTATATTATGATTATGTTGTATGCTGTATATTATAGAGAAAAATGTTAGGGGGTCGATGAAGAAAACCATTCTTTTAAAAGGGGTCGATGCAAGAAAAAGGTTGGGAATCCCTACTCTAGAGCTTTGTTTTTTGTGTGCATTTTTGTGAGTGTAACAGGATGGCTTCAAAGTTCTAACATTATTATATTTCTTTATTTAAATCTGTTTAGTATATATTCAATATACAGCAATACCTTGCATAGTCCGGTTAATTGGTTCCTCTTTCTTACCAAACTAATTGAAACCGGACTATTCGAGATATGTAACCTATGGGAAAAATTATAATTGGTTCCAAGAAGTTTTTGATTTGCTCATAATTTTTTTTTTAAATCATAAATTCTGACATTAATAATTATTTCATACGTATTAAACATTAAAATCCTTTATAAAGATTTATAATAGACAGAAGGGGACAGAAAGTGGATCCGAGCCCATAAAGACAAATAGATAAAGAGGGCTTGCCCAGTGGGTGAATGCATTCGCTTTCTCCAAGTCGGCCGCTCGGCGCCATGCCAAACACAAAGCGGCACTCTGTGTAAAGGCGGATTCCCACTTGAACTGAGCTGCCACGGGCTGATGAGTCGCAAATGCCGATATGCCCAGTATTCTTTCCCATTCAATGACTCAATTAAGCGTTTGCGGTAAACAACTAATGACATTGTACTTGAGAGGAAGGCACTATAAAAAACATTGTTCAGATAAATTTGGCAACACTGAAGCAACCGCCTGCTTGTTTCAGCTCATCATAGTGGCTATTCGAGTCATATATAGGTAGTAAGTAGCGAGCACACTTACATTTCATATTTATTCTAAAAAAATAAATTAAATTGAAAATTTTTTATTAACAGTTACAATCCAGACTATAGTGAAACCGGACCTTTCTGCCTATGCCTTTCCTATGCAAGGTATTGCTGTATTAACCTTTTAAATATTTTTAATGTATGTGATTATTATTATTTTAATAGTAGGATGAATATACTTGTAAATATTACTTAAATTATGCTATGAATACATATAAATTAATATTTTAATTTATAACAAACTGTAAAGAAAAACTGCTCTCAAAGGCTAATATCTCAGAGGTCTAATAAATACAAGCACTTAATAAGCAGACCAGAAGCAAACAAATTAAAATAAGTTTAATATGTAACGTTTTCGACCTTAAGGGGTCCTCATCAGCATTACACATAGGCATATGTCAAAGAACAACTAACAGATACAATCAAAATCGTCGTTCTAGAACATCGAACAAAATTCATCAATTTAAAAATAAAAACATTTCAAAATTAGATGGCAAGATGCCAAAGTAGTTAGACAAGTACATGTTTAAAAGAATTATTTATTGCAGAGCAGTTACAGATTTTTACAGGAAGTAAAGAAGGGTGTGTTATTAATGAGAGGCAGTCTATTTCAAAAGCCTGGAAATTTGTGCTAAAAGAGAAAATGCAGCATATAGAGTGAATGAATACAAATAACATCACCTTGTAACTTAGTAATATTATGGAGCACTACTAGTTTCTAATTTTTTATGTTTATTGAGCTTATAAAATTTTTATTCTCCAGTATTTTAATGTATTTTTAAAAAAAAATTTTTGAAACTTGTTAATTTAAAAAATGTTTTTATTTTTAAATTGATGAATTTTGTTCGATGTTCTAGAACGATGATTTTGATTGTATCTGTTAGTTGTTCTTTGACATATGCCTATGTGTAATGCTGATGAGGACCTCTTAAGGTGGAAACGTTACATATTAAACTTATATTAATTTGTTTGCTTCTGGTCTGCTTATTAAGTGCTTGTATTTATTAGACCTCTGAGATTTTAATTTATATTTTTTACTCTATAGCCTTGGTAACCAATGTTGTTGGCATTGGTCTTAGTAACTATAACAATGAAATAATTTATTTTTTGTTGTGTTATAAAGTTTCTATGGTGATTTAAAATTTGTCACTTGATTAATTTTTTAGTATATTCTATTTGTTATGTACAGCTGAGAGGCCTCAATAAGGGAAAAAAACATTAATATACATGAAATAAAGTTTTTCTTCACTAATATAGTGTGATATGTTTTTCTTTCATTATAGTCTGCTTTAGAGCTTTGGTGAATTGGTTTTTATTGAGAAACGGTATACTTATGGTTATGTTTATAAAGTACTAAAAGAAAAAATACATCTTAAAGGATAACAATTAAAAATTCAACATATCTAAAAAAACTTTAATAAAAGATAATACCTGGATATTTTATATTTTTTCCTCTTCGAAAATATGAAATCCCTGGAGGATTTCGAATACCATATTTTTTTGCCATTAGATTATCATTCATTTTAACAAGTTGCACTTCATATTCACTACAGTCATCATCAATAAGTTCTAAATGCTTCAAAATTTCTCTACTTTCTGCATCATTTTCAATATCTAAATTTGTAAAATAGATTTTAAATTGTATTTATTTAGGTTGATTATAAAAAATTTGAAGATAAAAATTATGTACAGAAATAAACAACAAGATATTCTTGTTCATCTATCATTCTAAAAAGTAATTCCCTGTTGATATTTTCAATTGTGTCCTCAGTTTTTTGCAAAATTAACCATTGTAAAACTTCCTCTTCTTGTTGAATATCACCTTAAAATGAAACATTAGTTTTAAGATAAATATAAATTACAAATTTTTTAATTTTTATGATAATTGAGTTTACCTGAATAAATGCTTGGAAAATTATTTTCAAAATATACTAAAGATGGAATTTCAGTAACAGCTAATTCTCTTGCAATATCAATATCATCTGTTTTGACAAAATGAATACCATATTCATCTGTCTCGTCATCAATGTTTTCTAATTCATTTATGATTTTCTCACAATCAACACAGTCTTCATCATCTGAGTTTTATAAATATATATAATAATTAATGCAAAAAATGAGATAAAAATATATTCCAAAATATGTAAATTTATACATACAGAAAAATACAGCAAGACCTTCTGTTTCTTCTAGTAACATTTCTAACATTTTTCGATCTACATATTCAATCTCATTTGCTTCTTTCTCCTTGTTTTCTCGTAACCAGAGAAGAACATTTTCTTCTTCGTGGAGATCACCTGAGTTGGGATTGTAATTCATCTGTAATCAAGATTCTTGTTTTGTTTGTGTAATTTGTGGCATAACTGATAGTTATTATTATTATTAATATTAAACTTTATAAATTTATATTATAGATATTAAGAAAAAATTTCACTTAATAATATATTTTATTTAAAACAAAAGTACTGAACAATAAGGTGACCAATCGTCCTCCTTTAGGGAGGACAGTCCTTCTTTTGTAAGTTCTGTCCTCCCTCGAAAAGTGTTCTCCTACATGTCCTCCTTTTCCTTGTGTTGAGCTTTTATATAAAGAAATGCCAGACATTAAAATAGATGACAATTGTCTCTTTGAAGAAATTAGAAGGCTGAATATATATTTAAAATCTGAAAAATTAATAAAATGGGAAAATGAACACATTGAAATTAATAAAAGATGGGTGGAAATATTCAGCCATTTCAAAAATAAACATATTCCATGTGAAAATTTATTTATTCTTGTTCAATTTACTTTGTGCTTCCATAGAACTAATGCAGCAGTTGAAAAAGTTTTTCAATTGCTAATGATTTTTGAACAAGTGAGAAATCGAGATTGAATGCTGATACTCTAGCTCAGCACTTGCCATTAAATTCAATATGAAGGACATTTCTTGTTCAGATATTTCCAATATATTGTTAAGAGATGATACATTGACAAAAAATATTCATTCAATGGAAAAGTATTCATTTAAATAATAATTAATAGGCATGTCAGCATAATTACAATATGAAATGCTACAAATGTTTTTATTACACATTTATCATATTATAGTGTATTATTATTGCAATGAATAAAATGTTTCTTTTATCTACGATATTTTTTCTTCAATTAATTTGTGTCCTCCTTTTCACTGTAAAAAAGTTGGTCACCTTATGAACAAGAAATTTTATTATTATTATTTTGTTCAATGATTCACTTTTGAAATTGTTTTTATTTAATATAATAAAGAAAAATTATAATACTTTGCCTTATATAAATAATACACGGCAAAGTATTATAGTTTTTCTTTATTATACTATACACTATATTCTTAGTTTCAAAGAAAACAGATTACACTATTTTAATATGAACAAAAACATTAAGTATTCATCTATTTTGACTTTTAATAATAACTAAACTAACTAAATTTATAAAAACAATAAATTTATCACATACCTTCATAGAACTGAAGAAATTTTCCACGAAAAAACACAAGTGATGGGAATGTTAGAATATGATATTCTTTGGCAGCTTTTTGATCTGAACATTTAACCAAATCAATCCCTAATTCATCTGCCATTTCATCAATATTTTCTATTTCCTTCAATGCTAATTCACATTCTGCACATTTGGGTTTAACTAAAAATAGCCAAATCTTAAATTTGATGTTTGATTGTATTTTCTAAAATTATATACTGTAAAATAATGATAAGGAATAGAAAAAATTATGCTTACTGAATAATACAGCAACATATTCTGAAGTATTGAGTAATTTATCTAATCTCTTAAAATTGACATCATCAATTTCATCTGGAAGTCTCATAGTTTCCTCACTAGTGACCCATTGTAAGATGGAATCTTCATCTTTTAAGTCTCCTAAGAAATATTGAAAATAAGCTTAGCATTATTTGATATGTTTAAAATTTTTAAAACTAATTAATATTCAATAAAAAACTAATATGCAAAAATCAAGTCATGTATAATATTACAAAATTGCAACAAATATTCTAATAAAAGTTCGAGACTGCACTAAACATAATGTACTTGACTTATTTTGTTAAATATTAAATTTTTTTTAAATTGACTATGATTTATTTTTTTACATGAAAGCTCTTCTGAGAAAAGTATTCTAATGAAAATATACTGTACTAACATATTATTAAATATCTTCATTTTTAATCAGATTGAATCAAAAATTTTAGGGAACATTAAATAACATATAAAACATTTATATATCAAATTTGGTTGAAATCAGCTGGAGAACAATTCATCATAAAAAAATTCCCTCCATTTTAGCATGATAGAGTCAAATATTTAAAAATTTTAAATGAACTAGAATATATCTTTTTTTTCAAGTTTTGTCAAAAGTAATAGAAAATTGCAGTCTCTAGAGATGTTTACAGAGAAGGGATCTCATATTCCTCTTTGTTTGAGCTAACTGTGCCAAAATTTTTAGAGGATTTCAAGTAATCAAACAAAAACGTATATTTCAAATTTCATCAAAATCAATTTAATGTAAACTATAGTGGAAGAAGAAAAAAGAAAAATAATAATTTTTGTTATTTTTAAATTACTTAATTTTTCTATTAATTGGATTTGAGGCTTTAAATTTAGCAATCAGTATTCTATTGAATACTTTTATTAAATATAAAGAGAAAGATAAGAATTAATTTAGCCAAAATGATTTAAATGACTGTCTTTAAGAATTTTTATCATTAAAAGCAATTATTGATTACTATTAAGAGACATGCCAATGATGTTTAGATTCATTGCTATGGCTCTTAATCAGTCAATTTACCTCTAAATATAATTGGTTCTTCTTTCCTGAAGAGAACTAATGCAGGAAAGCGATTCAATCCTGTAGTTTTTTTTGCTAATTTTAAATCATCTGTTGTTACAAAAAAAATTCCATATTCATCTGTTTCATCATCAATTTTTTCAAGTTCTTCAAGAATTGTTTCACAGTTTCTACAATTTTCTGGTGCTAAATAAAAGATAATGCATTATTTAATTTAATAAAGAGTATTATATAGTAAATATTTAGGAAAAATTTGCATAAGTCAATATAAAATAACAGATAATTTAAATTAATGCATTATGCTTAACTTATAATGTATAAAATAGCTATAATATTAAACATTTATGCAGTTTAATTATTTATTATTTTCGTTTTGCCAAATTGAACAAATACATGAACAGTATAAAATTTAAGCTTTTATTCATAGAACATTCATGAATTCATTTAATTCTAAATAGCTAGGACAAATATTAATTAATAATTACCAAAGAAAACTAAAACGTAATCTTTTTTTGTGATTAAATCTTTTAAAATTTCTTCAGTCACTTCTTCAATACTGTCTGCCTCTTTTTGTTGGACCAACCAATCTAGTACAGCCCCTTCATCTTTAAGATTACCTAAAAATAATATACATTGTATTAACAAATTAACATACATTGTAATGAAAATTAACAATATTGAAAACTTTTTTAAAAAATACCTTCATAAACTGTAGGCAATTTATTTTCAAAGTAGACTATTATGGGAAGTTCATCATATAAGCCATATGACTGAGCTAAACTTTCATCATCTATTTTAACAAATGGAATTTCATATTCTTCTGCTTCATCATCAATATTTTCTAATTCTTTTAAAACAGCTTCACTTACTGGAGATTGTTTTGTGTCTATGTCAATTGTAAAATGAAAAATATCCAATTAATATATGGTAGAGAAAAAGAATATGTAATTTAATTATGTAATATGTTGTTATTTACAGAAAAGTACTGCAAGATATGGAGAGGTTTCAATCAATTGAAGAAGCATTTCTTCAGTCACATCTGCTATCTCCTCAGATGTTTGTTGATCAAGCAGCCAATTCAAAACATCATCTTCACTGGATAAATCTCCTATATTTAATGTAAGATGAATTTTATTCATACACTTTTATAACTATAAATGTTACATTAAAAATTTTTAATATATAGATGGTCCTCAACATATATTAGGCTTACATTCTTGGAAGCATTGCCAAAATTTACATTAAGTCATTATATGTTAATTATGGTAAAATTAGAATAATATTAATTTTAAATGTATGCATCACTATCAACTAGGTTATAATATAAGCACTTGGTAAATCATTTATATTAAAATATAGGCTTGTTGGAACCTTAATTCAATTGATGCAAGGCGCCCTCTAGTGACTACTAGAAAAACTAACAACTGATAAACAATGGCAGAAAAACATTATGGTGGCAATTATTGCTGTGTTGTTGGCTATCATAAAAATAGTTATAGTACACCCAAAGTTTCTATGTTTAGTTTTCCTTCACTAAAAAAAGATCCAGGAAGGAGAAAAAAATGGATTCAAGCTAAATAATTTTTGCAACTGAATAATTGGTTTAAAATTGCACGTTAATCATACTCTTATGTTCTCCACGATTATACTTGCTATTGCAGTTAAAATAAGTCAGGGTAAATTATTAAATTTAGTGTTCAATAATCTCATACGAAATTCTGGAAATTCTCACATTCTCGTATTTACATTAAAATATACTGAAAGGGTTGATTAGAGAAGGAAATGTAGTAAACGTGATAAACGTTCTTAAAATTTAGAAACATTCATGTACCAAATAAACATTTTAATTATTTTTTTGTTTTACTATGCTAATTTTACATTAACTTGAATATTATTTGGAATCGGTAATAAATTAATTCCTTCAATGATTGATTTCAGCTGAATCCAATTCTTCAGCTTCGGATATATTATTGCAACCGTTTTTTTTCTTTATTCAATTTATTAATTTTAATTAAAATGATATAAAACTTGATTTTCCCAAAAATAGACCCTCCATTCCAGCAATGCAATTACATTGATCCCATATAAGTTTATTTTTTCCATTGAAAGTATCAAGGAATTAATATGACAGTTCAGATTCTATTTGCTTATATTTTATGTTATTATTTTGTTGTTGCATTAAATCCTAAACCCAAAACAATAAAAATTCCAGTACAGTAACTTTGTTTTAATTTGATTTTGCTGTTAAAAGTAGTCATTGAAATAGCTGTACTATAAAGAAATATTTATAGTAAGATATAATATGAGAAATATAGTATGAGAATATATAATAAATATTTAATAATTTTAATGTTTCATTTTTTAAAAATTAGATCATAGGCTACAGTTTAAAGCTAGATGACCTGCATGCTATCTCCAGACCATGTCTTGCTCATCCCTATATTAGATGAAACATATTCAGGAACTAATTGGCCCATATTTGTATATAAATATGGCATATTAAAATTGTATATGGCTGTCATAGAAGTCATATTAATGATTTCATTATTATTTCTCTTGGAAATTGTGCATCCGTACGTTATTTGAGCATCATTAGTAATATCAATAAAATATTATTTGAATGCATGCTATATACTACGTTTGTGCCTCAGTTTTAGGACAAAGTATAAATTATTTTTTATGAAAATAATACTATTATCACATTTAAATAAATATCAACCATTAAAGAACTACAATAAGAAAAGGATATGATTAAAATAATAAGATTTACCTTCATATATATTTGGTAATTTTTTTTCAAAAAATACTAATGCAGGTAATATTTCTAAACCATATCTTGTAGCTGCTTCTCTATCATCAGTTTTAACAAAAGCAATACCATTTTTGTCAGCATCATCATCAATATTTTCCAATTCTTTTACTATCCTCATATTTTCACTTGAGGAACTATCATCTAGTAATTCAAATAAATACAATTATATAATTTTGAAATATTGGAAATTTGTATAAAATTTTAGAATTATTCTTTCTATTGCAACAATTCTTGTCTCTTTTAATTACAGATCTTTTTATATCAGTACAGGAGGTCATTGACTTATGATGGGAGTACATTCAAAAATTTCAGTCCTAGTTTGAATCTGTCATAACTTGGAACATGATTTTTCACAGGCATAATGTTAAAAATGGAGGTTACATTTCCCAACCATCAGAACTCAGAATATTCAATTGTTTTTAAAAAATAGTAGTGAACAATAATATTGAATAAACACCATTTATTCTTTAAAACAAGGAAAATGTGCAGTTTTTGCCTAACAGCAATTTAAATATGTAAAAATTAAGAATATGCCATGCAAAAACAAAGATGAAATATTTGAGTTATTTTAGTGTATCCAAGGTTTTAGATTGCAAGATGGGAGCATGTTAAAGCAGTCATTTGCCACTTTGAAGAATTCAGGTTCAATTCTAGATCTCATATATCTAGTTTTTCAAGAGGGATCTGGACCTTATCAATCCATTGAACCCCATCCTTCAATTTTCCAGTTGATCCCATCATGAATGTTGGTCAGCCTGAGGAGGTGGCACTGCCAAAAATATTCACATGATATTTTTGGCAACCTAATTAAAACTAATTTTATGAAGTTTCTAGTTTTTTTTAATAGTAATTCCCAATCATTAGCTGATTATTATATAACGGAATACACTCCAAGCCTAACTATAAACTGTCTGCATCTGTGGCAGAGTGAGTAGAACTTTACTGTAGATGGATTAATGTCCACTGCATCCATCAAAAATTTTTCCAAGCTATGAAATCTGATTTTGATTGTGAGTCCAATCTGGGATGGAATTTGAATATGTGAAAGTGAATTGATTTATTATATGTGATCTCATTGGAGATATTTCAGAAAATCACCTTTTATAAAAGAGCATTGAAGATCAAAATAGCCAACATTTTTTTTATTTTGTATTATATGCAAGCTATATGCTGCTTTTCTTCTTATTGGATACTAAGCAGCTGGGCATCCCTATGCTCTTTTATAGTTCATACCAGTAATAAGTATGGGCAATGGTGAAAGATAGATTGAACAAATCAAGTTTGGATATCTAAAAATATCTGAGACTCAGAATTAAATATGAATATTTTGTGGTAGAAACAAAGCATACTTCCATTCTGGAGAGTACTTGGCTATCTAGTCAAATTGCCACTATTATTGAAAAATCATGATGACAGCCATAATAAGTAGGATTTTCATTGTAACTTGGACCATCATAAGTCAAGGATCCCCTGTATTCTTATTAATTTATATTATCTATTGGAATAAGTAGTGTATTTTGCCTTATTTAAATAGATTTTCAATTGAATCCATTGTATTGATAATATTTATTATTATTGCAGAATTGATCTAACCCATTATCATGCATTAACAAAATTGATATATTTTGATTAAGAATTCAAGCAAAGCATATTACATAACCAGTTATTGAGATAGAAAATATACAGTCAATAACAAAATTAGTAGATAGCATTCAAAAAGAATTTCAAGTCTTTTAAATAATAAATAATTATTTAATTATAATTAAATAACAGTTTATAAAATTTTATTAAATGTTTTTCAAAATCTTTAGTATCTATGAATATATTAACAAGGAATATTGTTATTTTATAGTAATTATCTTTAAAATTTGTATGGAAAATACAATTTATTATTTAATAATTTTACTTACAGAAAAGAACTGCAAGATATTCATTATTCTCTATAAGAATATCAAGCATTTCATTTGTAACTTCTTCAATTTCATCTGAAGTCATCTGCTCTATCAACCATTTTAAAACTTCTTCTTCATCAGTTAAATCTCCTATAGGCATGCAAGGTTTACTAAAACTGAAACTTTGATATTAAGTATTAAATAAGAATTTTTATCACAGAAAATCCCACCTTGGTATATACTTGGTATTTGTTTTTCAAAGTAAACTAAAGCTGGAAGCTCATCTAAAATTCCAAATTGTTTAGCAACCTTATCATCATCAATTCTAACAAAAGGTAAACCTTTCTTATCTGCTTCATCATCAATATTTTCTAGTTCTTTGATGACATCTAAACATTTCTTGTCATCTTTATCATCTGTAATGGTAATTTTATTTTCTATAATAACCAACTACTACTTTACTACTATACTATGTCTACTATAAATGTATTTTCTTTTATAGATAATTAATTTTAAAATCTATATATTATGAAAGTAAATAAATACTACTCACAAAAGAGTACAACAAGATATTTTGAAGTTTTAATCATATCATCGAGGATTTTATCAGAGATATCTTCAATTTCATCAGATGACTTCTGATCAATTAACCATTTTAAAACATCTTCTTCAATTGTTAAATCACCTAAAATATTGAATAGGTAATTTTTGTTATACAACTAAATAATTATAATATATAATTTATAGAATTATTTATTTTTAAAATAAGACAGATTGTTAATTAAAATTATCATCAGATAAAATTTTATTGATTAAGATTAGTATATATACTAAAGAGAATGACATGAAAATGACATATCTTATACATTTACCACATTATCTTATCTTATACAAATACCTACATTTACCACTTTATATATTATAAATTAATATTACAATGTTAAAAACTATTAACATGTTAATAATTTAGGTATATTTTCTTTATTATAACCAGGTAATTCTGTATTTATGTTTATTTTAATTTGGATATTATGCATGGATTTTGTGATACATAGTAGAATTATTTAAATTGTTATTCACCATCACTTAAGTTTTTATTTAACTGGTAAAAGATGTCTTATGAATTTTTAATATAATTATACTTTATTTAAACATCAAAAGTTTCTGATCTAATAATAAGATTAATAACTACATGAGAGTTTTCATATTTTGAATTGTATTCATTTAGAACAGAGGTTCCCAACCTTTTTTGCCCTATTGCCCCTTTTCGAAAAAAAATTACTCACCGCCCCTTTTTTCAGAAAAAATACTGACTCCTGTTCTTGAAATCAATACTGTTAACTGTTACATTATAAAAAACAGCAACATAACGTAGAAAAATGATTTTCTTTGCATTATAAAGTAGAGATTTGTCAGAAATAAAAACTTTAATTCAATCAGAATATGTAAATTAAAAAATAGAGAAAGTTTTTTAATAAAAACTCGGGCTCACAGCCTATATGAAACCTGACACTGTCGGGAAAACACGACACCACTGCAGGGTATTTATAATATTATTTTAATCTTGTCATGGCCTGTGCAAACCTGTAAATATAAGCTTTGTTGATCGAGCCGGAACATACATGCACACACTGTGATGCACTGAGCATGCTGCGACTCGTTCATGCACTAGTCAAAAAGGTATTGGGAACAAAGCTATAATGTACCAATACCAACTTTTAATACGGATTGATCTTGTTGAAAAGACATTTAGAACTATTTGTTGAAACATCGTTCGATGATTTTTAGTATTAATCAAACTTTTCAGTGCATTCTTGCAAGTATTGCCCAGGGGTGGTGGTTGGTCTTCAACGTCCCCTAAATTTGCCTTGGACCAAAAACGCCCCCTTAGATCTCTTCAATGCCCACCAGTGAGCAGTACCAATCCCGTTGGGAACCACTGATTTAGAACATAAAAATATTCTCATATTCAATTTATTATTTTGTAAAATAGTGTTTTAAGTGATTTGTAACTGAAGAGGCCTCTTATAAAACTGAAAGTACTTTTATTTTTAAGTTATTAAAATTCTTATGGAATATAATACCTGCATTAATGCTGTATTTTCATATATTACATATTAAGTAAATTGTCATATTGATAAAATTTTAGTTTAAATAACTAAATTAGATAAATTTAAGTTTGCAGACTATATGAAGTATATATTAATTATAAATACAGAATTTCAAATTACCTTGATAAATATTTGGAAATTTATTTTCAAAGTAAACTAAAACAGGTACTTTAGATATTCCATATTTAGCTGCAAGTTGATTATCATCTATTTTAACAAATGGAATGCCATTATGGTCCGCTTCATCGTCAATGGCTTCCAGTTCCTCAAGAACTTTCTTACTTTCCTTAGACTTAGCATTATCTATAATAAAAAATATATTAATGTAGCATATATGGTTAATTTAAAACTTCCTTAATTCTTAAAAATTATATTTTTTTCATGATAAAATTGATATAAATATCTATTATGATTATTTGAATGCTTACGGAGCTTATCAATGTCATATTAACGTACAAAATAAAACAGCAACACATTCAGAAGTTTCGATCATCTGTTCTAATACTTTGTCTGTAACATCTTCAATTTCATCAGATTCTTTTTGCTGCATTAACCAATTAAGAACCTCCTTTTCTTCTAGTAAATCACCTAAAATAAAAGATTAAAACGTGCTCTTAGTTTTCATAACTTTCATGGTATTTTCGTAATTTTACAGATGTTATATATAATTTTTTTAGTGAATTTATGAATTTAATTTTTTGTGTATATATCATGATGCTTGGCACTGACACTAAACAAGTACAGTAGTCATTGACTGAATATTTACAACTTACATATGACCAAAATTAAACTCACTGTAACTTTGGTTCTAAGTTAAATATTATTAATCTGACAATTATCTTTGAGAAAAGTATTCTAAGTTTGACGCATCAATTCCAATTAATAAAAGATCTAGATCAATTTAAAAATTGCAAAAATTTGGCAAAATAGCATTGTTTTTCTTCTCCTCATTCAAAGATAGCTTTACAGAGAACATCATTTAACATATATCAATGAAATTTAAAATATAGGTATTTCTTAGCTTATTTGAGATTACATAAAAATTTCAATGCAGTCAAACATCATGCTTAAATTCATTCATTGTGTTCATCCTGATCTCACTTCCCTTCATCCCTTTCTCTTAATATGTTTATAAAGCTTGTGGAAATATTTTATCTATCTATTAACTATCTTAGATTTATCCAACAACATTCTATCATTTTTATCTTTCACATCAGACAATCCATACTTTGTTTCCTCCTCAAATTTCTCATATATAAGCCAACTTTGGTTTATTAGAATAAAATATTCCTGGAAAATCTTGTTAACCAAATTCTTTTAAATTGAAGACTAAATTCCATTGACTTAATTAAAAAAAATTATTGTGTGTTTTTAAGCTGTAAAAATGTCACTCATTTTTCATTGAAATATCCTGACATACTCAAGAAATCATAACAAGCACTTGAAGCATGGTAAATCACTAGCTAAGGAGGGCCATAGTAGGCCGAAAACGTTTCCGGAAAACAATTGCATTATTAGTACATGTAATATATATATATAATAATAAAATAGTGTATTTATCCTGCTTCAAGTGCTGTTGTGATTTCTTGTGTTATTAGAAGCAGCAGAACTCACTTGTTTATAGCCCTGACATACTATTTATTGCATAAACAATCGCAAAATTACATAAATAATTAGAATTAATTTTCATAATGCAACCTAAAAAAGGTAGTTTTCATAAAGAAAGTATATAATAAATATGTTGATTATGGTGTAGAAGTGACACACTACATAGTAAAACTGTCTTTTACAATCTGAAGAATATGATTTCAATTCCAAATCCCATACTTCAATTTTTAACCTTGAAGATCTATTGGCCGCCCCAATCACAGTGTAGGAGTCAGTGATAGACTGAGAAGTAGCACTATCATTTAATTTTATCTAATTGGAAAGCAGAATAAAAAATAAAAAATAAAATAATGCTCCAATAAATATTGATACCTACTATTGTTTATTTTGTATGAAAATAATATTCACAATAATTCATTTCAAATATTATTAAAACCAGTAATATAATATGCTCTTTTCTCTCATTTTATATTGCTTTCTATCCAATTATAATTGGCAGGATGATTGTGATAGAGTATTTATTTACTATTTTGAGTAATCTATCAATAGGTCTTATACCTCTAGATTTTCAGGAGTATCTAGGCATAGATTGATGTACCTCATCTTCCACTTGACTCCATCAAGGATGTGGCAGCCTGTGATGGATACTGTAGTGTCCCACTGCTTTGTACTCATCAAAGGAATATGGCATAAAATGACACAAAAAAAATCATGGGCCACTTGCATTCATTGTAGGGTGGTACATCAGTTGAAGGATTTATTTCAATAAAAAATAAACCAGATACTTCCTGAGAAAATATGGATCGTGAATCAGGAATTGAATCTGAAACTTCAGATTATATAATAATGCTATATCTTGTAGCCATCTGGTTAACACTGAAGAAATGAATTGGATTCTGAAATACCAATGATTAAGCCAAGAGTCCTCATAATTTTGAGAATTGGGACTGATTCATTATGAGAAACCATTTGATATTGTGAAACCAAATCCAGTTGACTTGTTTTATATTGAAATTTGGCAGAAAACACCCCATATGTAGAATAAAACAGCACTCGAATTTTAAATAAAAATTTTTAAATATTTTATATGAATTTATTGGAGCTTCATAGATATCTTTTTTCATAGAACACACTTTTCAAATTTTAAAATATTTGAAAAGTGTGTTCTATGGAAAACACTTGTATAATGTCTCTGCTATGATTTCCATCTTTTGTGTATTAATTCCAGTTAATGAGTGCTTTACTTGAGTTTGAAATATTTGTTCATTACAAATTTCTCATAAAGCTCTAGGGTAAAGGTCATAAATCAAGTTTTGGTATAAATTATATTTATTTATAAAATTGGGCTCTCATAAATCATGATTGATCTGTACTTCCAGAACATTCTTTTATTCCCTTCAAAATCAATCTGCATCTACTCATGTCTTTCTCTTGCCACTCTTTCTTTACTTTCTTTCACTATCTTTTCACACACTTTTTACATTTCTTATACTCATCTGCTCTCACATTTCCATTTAACATTCCCAAGTAGGCTTTCTTCTCAGCATAGCATGTGCTATCTCATCATTCTAATAAGTATTGCCCTTATTCTTATCTATTCTCATTTCTCTTGCAATACTCACTATACACTTCTTAAAATGTGCCCACACATTCTCCCGAATTCCATATATTTTCATCCACTTGATCCAGCTTTTCACACACCTTCAGTCATATGCAGATACTCTACTCTAATTTGCATCTGTACTTCTTTTGTCCTCCTTACATTTCTCCATCTCCTCAGTAGATTCATTGTAGAGATTACCAGATAGTAATTTGAACCTATCTCTGCACCTCTCATCACTTGTGTCCATAATCTTCCCCTCAATATTTCATCACACTTTATCAAGTCAGTCAAACTGCTCTAATCTGTCTCATGATCCTCCCAGATATACTGATGGATAGTCCTGTGCTTAAACACCTTCTTTAGGCATAGAGCCATTTTCTTCTAGCACAAATCTCCAACAGTCACTTCCCCATTGTCTCATTTATTCTAGTATCACCATACTAGGAGTAATTCTATACCTGCTGGAGTTTGCATTGTCTATACACAAACATAAGCCTATTAATATAATTACAACATTAAAAATGTTGAATGTTTAATTATTTTAGGAAATTATAATATGTAAGTATTAATACTTTAAATGTCTTTTGAATATGATGTTATATATTAGAACTCTGTATAACTGCCTTCAGTTAAGAATTGTTATATTTTAAATGTATGTAGATTTACTGAAGAGGGTCAATAAACTGACCGAAAACGTTATAATTAGATTTGTTTTGTTTTTCTTGTATAGATAATGTAGTATCACCATATTTCCAACCAATCTTTCCATCCATTTCTCTTTACACTAATTCTGTTATTGAATTTCTGTTATTGAAATGCCTAAAGAAGGTGTTTGCCTTTGAGGCAAACATCTTCTTTAGGCATAAAGCCATCCTCTTCCAGCACAAATCTCCAACAGTCACTTCCCCATTGTCTCATTTATTCTAGTATCACCATATTTCCCAACCAATCTTTCCATCCATTTCTCTTTACACTAAAACTCTGTTATTGAAATCTCTTGCCATGACTTTTATTTATCACATCATTCAGGTCACATTAGAATTTATCTTTTTCATTCTCACTCAGACCATCTATAGGAGCATAAACTACTATCAGAAACACGCTCTGTAGTCTCAGTTTCATCCTTATCAATAGTGTTCTGCCATTCACAATTTGTATTCTAACATACACTTTTTTGTTCTCCCATTCATCAGTTTTCATCTAAAAAATAAATGATATCTAATCAAAAACATTTAATATTTAAAAAAATAAACCAAGTATAATATAATACTAAGGAATTAGGATAATTGTTAAAATTTAGTATAGCTACTTGGATTTGATTTAAGAAAATAAAACAATGACATCAACCAAAGTAATCATCATTAAATATTTACAAATATTTTGATTTCTTAATACTATACTTTGCTTATTTTTTTATATATTAGATATTTTTGTTTTGATAAATATATACATAGAAAATAATATATATTTCAAACCCACAAACACACAAACACACACAAACACACACACACACACACACAAAAATTTACTTCAGTCCATTGATTTAGAATCCTTTAGTTAGAAAGCCAAATTGTATCCACTGATTTATAATGAAGAATGAGTTAACTATGTGGAAGTGTTACATTTCATCTTGAAGATCATAGAATCTTCAGAATTTCAAGACATTTAGATCTTCAGAATTTTTTAAGACAATCTTGGCCTGGTTTGTTGAATCTCATTCTTCATCTCATGGCTGATCTTTCTACAGATATACATAATCTGTAATGATACTGGAATAGCAGTACCACTTACTTATCTTTGATAGGAAAGCAACATAATGCAAGAAGAAGAGATCTCAATATAAGTATAGATGGCCTATGATAGGCATGGATAAAAGTTGTCAACAAAATAATGAAGTTTATCTGGGAAAAAGTTTCTCTTTTTTTCCACTGATATTCAGAACTCAAATGACAGTTCAAAATTTGATTATGTAGCTTAGACGACAAAGAAACCCCAATGTTATGAAAACAAACTTGATTTGAAAGTTGATTCTGAAGATGTTTCTGAAATGCTGTACTCCTATAATGAGGAGTTCAAATTCAATAATTTTATTGAAATTTGAAAGCAAAGCATGCTTGAAGAATCTGATTTTAATCTGAGCCTATAGATCAGAAAGATCATGATGATTTGAAAACCAAAATAAATTTGACTGAAAGCAGTAGCAATAAGGCAAGGAATGAAGTAGTGTAGCTCTAGTAGTCACACCTATGTAAAATAATAAAATTTTATGTTGGTGTGATTAATAGAGCATTAGAAGAAAGAATAAAAGAACATTGTAAAGATATCATGAATGGAGATTTGCACACTGCATTGGCAAAGAAATTTTACAAGTCAGATGTAAAAATTAAATGAGAAGACACAAAAATTATAAGAGAAATTGATAAAACAGACAATAATTACGTTGCAGAAACACTGGAGATATTAAAAAGAGAAAAACAAGGCAATTTAATTAACAAAAAACAATCAGAAAACGCATCGGCGGCATGGCTATATGCGATTAATGATTGATAATATAGACTATTTATTTATTTATTTATAGACTTATAATATATACTATAAGATTTATATTATTATTATTATTATTATTATTATTTTTTAATCAATATATTAATTTTAATAATTGGTGATGAGTTAATATGTAAATTTCGAATTTTGAATTTAGAATCAAACATAATAATGATGTCGAATTAGAACTACATGTATGATCCTATAGTTTATAGTGCTGAAGATGGTCTTCTGCTGAAAGCGCTTCACTAAATAAATGACATTGTGCTTATTTACTGCTAAAATGTGCTTGAATTTAAAATATTAAGAAAATAATTGTTTTCTTTTAGGAGAACTAAGAGAAATGATATTTATTTCTCAAGGTTTCAGCACTTGATTTCCTTAAACCATGATAAAGACATGCTTATTGCAATTTTTATTATTGGATATTAGTGATTATCCTTGGTTTAAGTTCAAAAGAGAATACTCTTTTCTCCTTAAATTTTCGTTTGATTTATTAGGTTCCATATTTTGTGTAAGTCTTTCCTAAGTACAGAATATTTGTCTATTTTGGTCTAAAGTGTTGGTCTGTAGTCAATTATGCTATTTTAATATTACATTTATGGGAAATTCAGTCTCAATTTATGTCATTTCAAATAATGTCATTGGTCTCAGTCCCACCTATAACTATGGGGTATGATTGTATATGCATTTTATAGAATATTATTATACTTTTTATGTATTTCATTAAAAGAAAAAGCATTGATTTATTATGAAATCATAATTTACCTTGATAGAAATTTGGAATCTGTTTCTCAAAATATATCAATGCTGGTAATGAATCCAAGCCATATTTATCAGCTAATTTGTCATCGTTAATTTTAACAATTGGAATGTCTGAATCTTCATCAATTTTTTCTAATTCTTCTAATGTTGCTTTACTCTTTTCACTATTCCGATCATCTAAAAATAAAATATATTTGTTATGAATAAAACATTTATAAAAATTAATGGATTCAATATTAAAATAATTGAACTGATTCTAATGAAACATAAATAAAGATAGCCAATACTCTGATAACAGAAAAAATAGAAAAATTTTAAATAATTAATCCAACACTTAGGATACTATCTATCTTGTATTAGATTAATCAGAACATATAAGCTCAAATTAAATGGAAATGTCATTTAATAAAGATACAAAATACAATCTTTCAAATAATTGTAATTTAATTATATTTAACACAACTTCTTTACTACGCTGCTCCATAATTTCGACACACTAGTATAATAGTAAAATTTCAGCTCACTTTGGCAGGATGTAAACGCAATCCGTACAAGTTAAAAACCAACGGATTCACTAAAGTGCACTTTCGGCTCACCCGAGCCCTCCTCAGTAGTTCGACCTAAAAGTCTCCACTGACCGTACTGAGGAGGGCTCGGGTGAGCCGAAAGTGCACTTTAGTGAATCCGTTGGTTTTTAACTTGTACGGATTGCGTTTACATCCTGCCAAAGTAAGCTGAAATTTTACTATTAATTATATTTATTTTGCTTTTCACTTTTATACACATTTGAAATTATTTGAATTTTAAATCTTTTGTAAATATAATAGAATGCTGATAAACTTCTATATTTTTTTTATTAAACCATTCTTTTATTAGTTGTAATATAGCGAGTAAATAAATTCAGCACAATTTTAAAAGTGGAAAATACAATATATTTTAGTAAACTTGTAGATCTTTCAGCTTTATTAAGCCATCTTCAGCAAATCATATATAAACGCCATTTATAACGTATATGTAATGACGTTATGTATGATTTGCTGAAGATGGCTTAATAAAGCTGAAAGATCTACAAGTTTACTAAAATATACTGTATTTTCCACTTTTAAAATTGTGCTGAATTTATTTACTCGTAATAAGAAGTGGGATGAAATTATACAATTCTAATAAAGCGTTGAATATGATTCTATAGCAATCAAAAGTACCCTGCAAATAAAGTTTTGTTTTGAATAACCTACTGCTGTTGGTGCTTGTGTTTTCAGTTAAACTAGATACTGAAATGAAAACTTGTGCTGCCATTTACAATTCATTTGCTGAATGATGCAATCTATACATTTGAATAATTTATATAATGTAACTAGATTTAATTATAAAGTAAATTATAACTGAACTTTGATTTGCCTGTAGATAAATATTCCTAAAATATATACCACTTCAATGCCATCCTGTTACACTCACAAAAAATGCACACAAAACAAGTACTATACAGGATAAAATACTGTAGTAAAGTTGCAGACATTCTGCAACTAATTAGAGTAAAGAAGAAAAACCAAGCACTAAGCAGAAATAAACCTTTATTTCACAAAGGAATGTTTTAGATTTCTCCACTGGTCTTCGTCAGCTAATGTCAACCCCTATATAGAGAGCCGGGAAATTTCTCCAGGTTTGTTTACATAGGTCAGAGAACACGGATGGTTGGTGACATGAGCTGAACTATTGCCCTGTACAGGACAGAGTATCTGTTCTAGTGTAAACATCCAAAAATGTTACATTAAATAAATTATTTGTCAGAAACGTAAAAGATAGTAAAAACCGTAATAAAAAGTGATTAAAAACAAAAATTCCAATATGTAAAAACAAAGGCATAACCCTAAAATTAAAAACCTTTATGCTTGTTTACATAGGTTCAATAACAGATGGTTGGTGACACAAGTTAAATTATTGCCCTGCCATGACAGCGTTTCAGTCACTTACATCAAAAGGCTACATAAAACAAATTATTAATAAAAACATAATAAACATGGAAAAACTAGAAATAAAAAATAAAAATAATAATTACAGTATGTAAAATCATAAACCTGAACAATTCAAAACCTTTAAGCTTGTTTACATAGGTCAAAGAAACGTAAAATACTACAAATGTAATAAAAAATGTTAAAAAAATAAAGAACAAAAATTCCAGTACGTAAAAAAACAAAGGCATAAACCCGAAAAATTAAAACCTTTTCCCTTGTTTACATAGGTCAGATAACACAGATGGTTGGTAAAATACTTTAATAGCAAATATTTTCGACCTTCTCTGTGGGCCAACCTCAGCTACACATAATATACAGAAAGGAGAAAACGAAACCTTCTACAATTTAATAGTTTAGTTTTGTAGAAGGTTTCATTTCTCCCTTCTGTACATTATGTGTAGCTGAGGTTGGCCAACAGAGAGGGTTGAAAACGTTTCTGCTATTAAAGTATTTTATCCTGTATAGTGCTTGTTTTTGTGTTATATTTTATATTTTCACTAATAAATTATTATGTTTAACATAAAAATATAACATAAAAATAATTTTTATGTTATGTTTTCATTAATATACCTCATTTATAAAAAAAGAGATATATGCAATTAAACTGATTCAAATTTACATTTGAATCAGTTTAATTGCATATATATCTTTTTTTTTTATAAATGATGATTTTGACTTTAATCAATGTCTATTATCTATAGTTAATTATAAAGGAATCATTTCTTACAGACTAAAACAGCAAGAAACGGTTCTTTTTCAATTAAATCATTAAGCATATCAATAGTAACATCTTCAATAACTGATTCTTGTAAACCTTTCTTCAATCTAATTAGCCATCGAAGAATTTTTTCTTCATTTTGTAAATCTCCTAATTAAGTAAAAATATTAATTAGTAAAAATCAATTGCACTTTACAAAAAAAAAGTGATACCTCTATTTACCAGTATATAAAGTTGGAACTTTATTTTGGTAATACATTAATGCTGGTAAATCTTTAATTCCAAGTTCTGATGCAAAATTTTTATCATTAATTTTCACAAATCCAATTCCATGTGAATCTGCTTCATCATCAATATTTTCAAGTTCACGAAGAACATTTTCACATTCTTTACAGTTGTCTTTAGCTAAAAATGATAGAAATTTTTCTTAGAAAATTAATTTACAATATACAAAAATATAATGTTTGACATTTTTTTCATAATTTGTTTTATTAGCTAATATTTAATCTCGTAATTCATTGTATTAATTTATAAAAATAAATGCAATTATTTAATATTTATTCTCATAATTTAATGTTTGAAAAAAAAAGAAGAAAATATAAAAGTTTTTGTAGAGTATAAACTGCTTTAAAAAGACTTAATCCAATAAAAACAGCATTAAATAAAGATAAAAAAATAATATTTTATTGAAATATTTTTAGCTATGTAACAATCATCAGCAAATACACAAAATAGAACAGAATTGCAGCATTGAAAGAACAACATTCCGAGAATTACAAAAATTCAATTTTAAAATTAGGAACACTTTCCATTTAAACAGAAAGCATATCTATTATTAAAATACAGAAACACATAAATATATTTAATATTAATAACAACATTAAGAGAAGAATGATAAATAAATAAAATAAAGACAAATGAATAAAATACAATGTTATAAAAAAATTCTTTAAAACAGAAGGATCTGCACATATATTGTTCACAAAAGAAATAGCAATGGTTTGATACTTCTGTTTTATTTTTTTTAGCATAGAGATGACACATTTTATTTCCACACTGTTACATATGCAGTAGCAACTTAACACATTTTTGCTTGTTCCTTGTCTTTACCTTGTTTTTATTAACAGTTCTCTCATATTTTAATATAGGATAACCAATAATAGTCAGAAAGGTTGGGCAAGTTCATCAAGGAAAAATTCCAATGGAGAATAATCTACAATTGCTTTGGTTGATTGCTTGTGACTTCAAATAGGATTGATAACTGCAATCTAAGTAAGTGCAGAAATTTTCTGAAATGCTTTACATTGAAATACATGTTAAAAAGATCTCATTTTGTGCAAGTTAAATTTAAGCATCCATTTCCAGAAATAACTTATCATGTAACTATGAAAACTAGGTGTACATTTATCAAAAAACAGAAGTTCATAGCAATGTCCACTGAATATAGGATTTATTTCCTATACATATTGAATTATAAACTGCTTCTACTAAGTTAAATCACTAAAATATATATCCAAATTTACTTTTAAAACTACAAATAATATACAGTTATAAGCCTAACAAGTAAGACGAGGAAGTTTGCGTTTCTGAAAATGAAGAGCAAAAGGAACTTGCAATGGATTTTCAACAGACAAGACAAAAGACATAACACCCCAGTCAGCCAGGACAACAAATACCAACTTAGTTTAGTTTCTTTTCCTCTCTCCCCATTACAACCAACCGTTTTTTGTTTACATAAGAACCGAGAACCAACCTCTCCCGACAAATATTTTACATTTTACAATTTAACATCTTAAAATTATAAAACATTTATTTTTTCCTATATAAATCCAGCTTAATATTCCTATATATATATCCAGCTTAATATTCCTATATATATCCAGCTTAAAATTATAAAACATTTATTTTTTCCTAAAATATATTTTATATCCTCTGACTACTTTTGAAACTTAAAATATTTAAAATGTAGATAATTTTGTTTTATTTAAAGTTTTATCAGTAGTGCTATCATCATTTTTACAAATAAGTTTCAAATATATCATTCATGTGAGACAAATTCTATAATTTAAAAATAAATGTTGCCATCTTATAAGATCATACAGAAATATTAATAATTATGGATATTTGATAAGGAATAATCATCTAAACTTCAAAAGGTCTGCATGTTTGATTTTGCTTCAAAAACAAACTTAAAAAGCAAAATGAATATTACAAATTTTTTAATATAAATTGTTTATTAAATAATTATTTTGAATATATATATTTTTTTTAT
>AYEL01042593.1:0-12817 GCA_000484575.1 Olivierus martensii
GATGCATTCACCCAAAAAATTAGCAAATACACAGAACTCTCACAAGAAATTAAGCGTCTTTGGGGAATGCAAAAGGTTTTAACAGTACCCATCATTCTATCCTCAACAGGAGTAATTCCCCACACACTACACAAAAGCCTCGGAACATTAGATTTACACCCCAAGACATATATAACACTACAAAAGGCATCACTACTCAATACATGCAACATAGTAAGAAAGTTTCTCAGCATTGACACAGACAGTTAGTTAATACACAACTAAAACATCTCAAGTAACTATGTCTTGACTCTTGTCCGACATAGCACTTTTGCCCCGGAGTTATTCCATGCTCACATTGACATACCCCAATATAATAATAATGATGATGAACATAAATTCAATAATTTATTTGAACTAAAACTTACACGATTGTAAGTGAATATTGTAAGAATACCAAACAGGAACAAAACAAAGCAGAGAATGAATAGTACACCACCACAACTTGTTAAATCAATCTGAAATAGGGAAAAAAAGACATTTAGTTATTTTCTTATTTGTAAGTAATAAAAAGATTATAAATATTTACCTTTGTATTGAAGGAAAATATAGTAATTGCCAAACAACAAGCAGCACATATTCCCATAGTCATTAATACAATATTGGTATCATGGTAACTATAAAAAAGTGAAATTTATTAGTTAATAAAATTTATAATTGATTCAGATAATATACACATCAAAATCTAAATTTAATATTTTTAAGTGTGTTTTATTTTCCTAAAACAGCTGCAGCCTTTTTATTAAATTTCAGATTTAAATTTTATATGATCTAATAATAAATTAGACACTTTAAATTAAATACAAGAATCCTTCAATTTATATTATCTTGTATTTGGTCTCAAAAAAAATCACTCAATTTTTTAGCCAAAGTGAACAAATTTACATCTATATTCTATTATGTTACTCTTAAATTGTATTTAAGAGTAACATAATAGAAGAGTAAGTTGTATTTAAGTTGTAAATAATTTAAATCTTATATACATAAGTTGTCTTGCCTTCAAACAACATGTCTAATTCAGTTCATCATCTAGACCAGTGATTTTCAATCAGTGCACTACAGCACATTGGTGTGCTCTGAGACAATCTTAGGTGTGCCCCAATTTTTAACGATCATTAATTAAATTATTTGCAAAAGAAGTCCAAAGCACAATATGTGTACATATCAAATTCAAAATCTCTTTAAATTGTTTATACGAGTATATATCACTGTTATAAACAACTTACACATAATATAGTAAAAAATATATATGCATAAGCAAGCTTTTTTTGATCATAATTTAAGTGTCACAGAAGTTTAATTATAGGTTCAAATGTGCCATGAGATAAAAAAAAGTTGAAAAACACTGATCTAGACACATTCAAACCTGGATCATCTGCATAGAAAGCTGAACTGTTTCCACATTTATAAAGTAGAATGAAAATAACAACACGAAAATGTATTGCATTTTATCTTAAAAGATTTTAGAGAAATTTCAGGTCCCATACTTTTAGATTTTTTCAAGAAGGATCTAGACCTGACTTAGTGAACCCCATTCTTCACCTCACAGCAAATCCCACTACAGATCTAAGTGATGCATGACATCTATATCTGTAGTGACCATGAAACCTATGTTCACAGCCATTTAATAATTTTTGATAGGAATGTAACAAAGCAAGAAAGGAAAATCTCACTGTAGACAGCCTATGATGGGCATGGATAAAAATTGTTGACAAAACAATGACAGGCATCTGGAAGAAAGTTTGCCTTTTTTCTTCATAGATATTCAGAACTTCAATTCAGAGGTAATTCCAAAAGGTGTTCCTGTTGCCTATGCAACACAGAAACCTCAGATGTTATCATAGCAAATCTGTTTGGAAATTGATTGTAAAGATATTTTCAAGCTGATATATTCCCATAATTAGAGTCAGTGAGATGACTATCCAGCTGATTTTATGATAAAGCAGTCTTTAACTAACCTTAGTATATCTGGATTCCACACTTTCAGATTTTCGAGAGGAATCCAGGCTCAGCCTGTTAAATCCTATCCTTCAATCTTCTGTCTGACTTATGGGTGATGGCAAGTTTGTGATGGGTTTTAAAAGTGGCAACTAACAAAAATATTCCATTAGTAAATATGCCACCAAATTACATATTTAACTCATATAATGAGGAATTTAAAATGATTTTATTAACATTTGAAAGAAAAACATATTTGAAGAATCCAATTTTAATTGGGACTGCAAATCAGATCATCATGATTTCAAAATTTATTGAGAAGCATGGATTCACTGAAGCTGCATCAAGATTCTTGAGGACAATGATTTGAATGAGCAAAAAGAAGCAATGGAAGGAACAGAGAGGATGATTGTTTGCTTTTAGGAGATTCTGAAAATAAAGTTTTATGAAGTATTTATCTTACAAGATTCAGTTCGTTTTTTTTCTACCATGGTCAAAGGCTTTTGCATCATTATTTTTATTAATGGACATTAGAATATGAAATTAAAACCTATAATAAATTTTTAATAAAATAGATATTAAATTTTAATAAACATTAGAATATGAAATTAAAACCTATAATAAATTTTTAATAAAATAGATATTAAATTTCAGTAAAAATTATATTTTCACATGGAAACTTTTTGCTACAGCTGATATTTTGGCAATAATAGCAATGATTGTTATCTGGGTCCCAGAAAGAAGAATCTTAAGCAATAATAATTTAGAAAAGTTTATTAGTAATATACATCTTATACCAACAGTTTTTATTTTTCAAGAAATTTATAATAAAACAGAAGACACTTTTGCACTTTTGAATTAAACAAAAACATACCACCTATTTCATTATTAAAAAAAAGTTAAGATATTTCAAAGTAAAATTCAAAATCTCTACTATTTTCTTTAATGCAAATGTCTACACTTTTTCAATTTCATTATTAGCAAAAAATACTATACTTTGCTGAAAAATTATTGTTTACAAATATTTACTATTTTTACATATAATTATTGGATATTTGTGTAGTCTTAAAATCATTATAGTGCATGATTATCCAACTCCATACAAAGAGTGGAACAAGATTTATCTTAAAATAATTTGATCAAGTTATTGGTCATATCAACCTTTCTTCATAATTTCTGCTAAATAGAATGCAAATGTTCTAGAATAGTATGCAGGACACTGAATTCCTTGAAATTAAATGCTAATTGACAATCATCTATTAAATGTAATAAATTCTAGAAAACATCTAATCATTTAATTATAGAAATAAGAGCCAATTAATTATCATCAGCCATACAAAAAAAATCTTTATTGATAGATTGAAATCTATCATTCTTTAAGAATTTTTAGTTATCCAAAATACTTCCATCTATATTAAAAAGGACATTTTATAAATAGTTATATTATTTCAATTAATTTCTATGTAAAATCATTTTAATAGTAATAACAAACACACACAAATAGTAATGACTGCTGAATTAGTGATAATCATTGTTATTATTATTATTATTATTATTGTTGTTATGTTATAGTACATCAATGTGGGCACGGAATATAAGACATCTCGAGATTTAATTCAGCACAACTTGTGATAGATGCACTGATAATGCCTTAAAAGAGACTTTTTATTATAAAGTTTGATTGTAAGAACAATTTATATGGGAAGAATGGAAGATGCTGAAGCCATGTCTTGGAAACTTCCGGATAGACAACAGAGAAGAACAGGAATTGAAGATTAAGATGAAGCTATCTTTATCTTGTTCTCTTCTAATATGAACACCCTGATTTCATCGAAAAGGACTGATTGACAAAATAAATCTAAATATTACTTTTAAAAATTGTTTTATTTGTGAATACTATTTGTAAATGTTGTATTTGAGTGCTGAATGTTTACAACAATATTTACTTTCTTGTTGGCATTGTTTAAGAATATTTTTTTATTTCTGTAATTTGAATATTAATACCAGTTAACTAAATATTAACATATAATTGACATATTTCATAACATTAAACTGCTAATGTTGATATATTTTCAGATAATGCCAGCCAAATTAAAAACTTTCAATGCGAAACATGTCAGAAGAGATTCCGCAGAAAAGACCACTTAAAAGTGCACTTGAGGATTCATAGCGGAGAGAAGCTTTTTCAATGTAACATATGTGATAGAAGATTCAATCAAAGTAACAATTTGCAAAGACATGTGAAAACACATTCGGGTAAGAAACCTTATCAATGTGAAATTTGCAAGTACAGGTGCATTAACAGAGATAATTTGATAAGACATCTTCGAATTCATACAGGTGAAAGGCCATATGGCTGCCAGGTGTGCGGTAAAAGATTCTCCGATAAAAGTAATTTAACCACTCATTTGAGAATACATACAGGTGAAAAGCCTTACAAATGTGAAACTTGTAATAAAAGTTTTATTCTGAAGCATCACTTGAAATATCACACATTAAGTTTACACTAAGAAATAATGGATTTTCTTGTAAAATGTTCACAAATATTCTGTTCCAGTTACCCATTTAGATAGCAACATAGTTGAAATGTTTTATTACTAAATTGTATTCTTGATACTTTTGTTCACAAATATTCTGTTCCAGTTATCCATTTAGATAGCAACATAGTTGAAATGTTTTATTACTAAATTGTATTCTTGATACTTTAAAAAATGAAAAATTTAAAATACAAATTGATAATAAAAGGCTCTTTTTGTAACAGTATGTTTGTGTCTGTTTTGAATCTTTATTCTTAAATATAATCTTTGATGCTATTTAAATATTTTAATTTTTTTATAACTATTCTAATATAATGTTTCTAATACACTTTTTCTCAGAATGTATAAAATAAAGAATCGTTATTGGACAGAATATTATTATTATAGCTTGAGAGAAATGGTCAAATAATATATAATTTTTGAAATTTAATGTCATTTTTTTATAACTATTCTAATATAATGTTTCTAATACACTTTTTCACAGAATGTATAAAATAAAGAATCGTTATTGGACAGATTATTATTATTATAGCTTGAGAGAAATGGTCAAATAATATATAATTTTTGAAATTTAATTATTATATAGTTTAAATTTCAATCTCCCATATAAAATTTCATCAATTGATAAAGTAATTAGTTATGAGAAAATTTTGAAAGATATTCAGAATAATCAACCTGAATATAATGTAGAAAAGATAAGAAAACAATTTAAGGATGTATATATAAAGCATATATATATTAAAACAGCTCAATTAGCAAGTTCAAACAAAATTTATTGCAGTATAACGTTTTCGGACTGTACTTCAGTCCCTCCTCAGTACTGTTACACACAATTTAATATTCTAAAATGGAACAGCTTACAGAACAAATAATTTAAAAAACAGAATACTTATTATAAATGACACAGTTCTAGAACATTAGATGATTTTTACAAAAATAACATATAAGAGGTTTAAATATAACTAAAGATAACTAAAATAAAATAACATTAAATTAAATATAAGCTTGTACCAAGATTTACCGGACTCTTGGATTGGACATGGTGTGCTCGCAATGGATTTTGAATAAGCTTTGACTTTTGAATTACTTTTCATATATTAGACATGTTATTGGCCATATGTGACTTAGATATTGTACCTTATATCGGCCCGCAGGAATTTTTCCCCTCTTCTGTGTGTTCTGTTATATTATAAATGTCAAGTCTATATGTAGATGTTATTATCTTGTTACAAGCTTATATTTAATTTAATGTTATTTTATTTTAGTTATCTTTAGTTATATTTAAACCTCTTGTATGTTATTTTTGTAAAAATCATGTAATGTTCTAGAACTGTGTCGTTTATAATAATTATTCTGTTTTTTAAATTATTTGTTCTGTAAGCTGTTCCATTTCAGAATATTAAATTGTGTGTAACAGTAATGAGGAGGGACTGAGGTGCAGTCCGAAAACGTTATACTGTAATAAATTTTGTTTGAACTTGCTAATTGAGCTGTTTTAACAAATACTGTATAAGATAATACCGGACAGCAATATTTTGAGAGAACGTTGAATTAGCGCCATCTGGCGTTAAAAGGTGGTAAAACCCCTTATCTACGTTGTATATATAAAGCAACCTGTAGATAATAAGATAAAAAAGGTTATAATGAAAAATTGTTAGGAAAAGTTGAGTTAGGGTAAAACGGGGGAATATGACCAGTCGGGGAAAATGGCCAATTATAAGTTGAGAAGTATACCAGTCATAGCAAAATATATTGACAAAAATATAATAAATGGAATCATATTCTATAAAAAAATATTTAAATTGAAAAAGTTTATATTTTTAATTTTGTTAAATTTAATACTGTAAATTAAGTGTTAATTTTTTTTTGTTTCACAAAAATTTAATACATATTTTAAACTAAACTAACAGAAGAAAAACATACACAATTTCCTGCAGTTAGAGAAAAAAATATATATACTATTTCTAAAAAATTGCACATTATTTATAGGTAAGAAGTTTTCCTTATTCATTATAACATTTAAATTAGGTATATTTTATGATTAATAATATTAGTTACCTTTCCATAACATCATCAAGTTTCTTTATAATGGCTGGGGTTTGTTTATGATTTGCAGCAACTAAATTTATTTCAGGATTGTTGCTTTTAACATGTTTGTACCTGATACTAAGAAAAAAATTCCATCAGGAATTTTTTCTTAGAAAGGGGAGACCAGGATATAATATTAAAATGGCAATTTTTAATTTTTTCAAAGATATTTTGAAATTTATATATATTATTGGAAATATCAAAATTACTAATACGAATTGTAACAAATCACATGTGCTACTCCTCTCAATAGTTGCGGGTCATTCTATTCTTGTGGAACAGAATGACCCGTAACTACTGAGTGATAACGTTGAAGAAAGCGTTATTAATACGAATTCAAATTCATAATATTTTATTATAATTTGCAAGAACAGTTATAAAATTTTCTTAATTTTGATTTTTTGTTGATGAAAGGTAGTAGCAGAAAGGCAGCAGAAGGACATCAATTATGGAAGGAAATGGAACCGAGTCAAATTATATAGAATATATACAATGGATTCCACTTAATTGGGATATGTTGGGACTAAGCCATTTTGGCCCAATTAAATGAACTAATAATAAATTCCAAAATAAAATATGTAATATGTAGTTAAATAAATAAGTAGGTAAAAAATAATAATTAGGTACCTATTTTAATGCTTTATTAAAATAGATACCTAGGAATTATTAGCTTTTTAGTGATCTCCTCTGACTTCGCCTTCAAACACGGGGCCACTGCTATTCATGCCTCACCCGCTAACAGAAAACCATTGATCTAATGCTTCTTCTACTTCTGAATCCTTTCCATCATGCTTTCTTTTGGATGTTCCTGGGAATTCTTTCTGTAATATCCATCCTCACGCAATTGATTTTCTTGTTGTTGGAGACACGCTATGGTAAATTTTGGTACACCAGTTATATCACTGAGTCTACAATGGCTTGTATTAAATGGCTGGCTTTTAATTTTATTTATCAAAACAATTTTACTTGAAAGTGTAAAAATCATTTCTTGACATCTTGGCAAAGATTTAAAAAATTTCTCACATAGTTGATTTTCCTGTTGTAGAAAACATGCTATGGTAGATTTTGGTACACCAGTTATATCAGCAAATCTACGGTTATGTATATAATATTAAAAATTATATACAATCGATTCCGCTTAATTGAGACATGTTGGGACTAATCCATTTAGGTCCAATTAAGTGGCTACCCCAATTAAATGAACTAATAATAAATTCTAAAATAAAATATGTAATACGTAGATAAATAAATAATTAGGCAAAAAAAATAATAAGTAGGTACCTATTTTAATGCTTTATTAAAATAGATACCTAATTATTAGCTTTTTAGAATCTCATCTGACTTCGCCTTCAACACTGGGCCACCGATATTCATGCATCATCCAGTAACTGTAGAAAACCATTTGATCTAATACTTCTTCGACCTCTGGATCCATTCCATCAAGCTTTCTTTTGAATGTTCCTGGAATTTCTTTCTATAATACTTACTTTTCACATAGTTGATTTTCCTGTTATATCAGCAAATCATGCTAACAATGAAACATGCTATGAAACATGCTATGGTAGATTTTGGTACACCAGTTATATCAGCAAATCTACCGTTGCTTGTATTAAATGGCTGGCTTTTAATTTTATCCAGCAAAGCAATTTTATATATTAAATGGCTGGCTTTTAATTTTATCCAGCAAAACAATTTTACTTGAAAGTGTAACTCCTTTTCTTGGCATTTTGGTAAAGATTTAAAAATTTCAAATAAAATTAACACTGTAAATGAATATCGCTAGGTACAGTATATAGTAACGGTATACTCTTAAGTAAACACTGGTTGATATACTTTCAAAAAATCCCTAAAATGTGTCAAAAATTGCTAAATTCCTTTTCTGTTACTGTCCCAATTAAGTATTTAAATTATGTATCCAAATAATAGTGTACAGAGTTGATATATTTTAGAAAATTCCATAAAATATATCAAAAATTACTAAATTCCTTTTCTGCTACTGTCCCAATTAAGCGTTTAAATTATGTATTAATTTGGTTTCTGTTCTTTGAGATTTGGCCCAAAAAAGCAACAGGCGCTAAAATTCAATTAACCGGTGGCTTAGTTTGGTGTTCTGTTCTTTGAGATTTGACCCAATTAACTGGAATCTACTATATATATAGAATTCTTGAGATTTGGCCCAATTAAGCAGAATCCACTATATATATATTGTTTTTGAGATTTGGCCCAAAAAGCGGCTGCCAAATTTAGCAGAATTGACTGTATATATAAATTTTGAAATTTCTATATATTTTGGATAGTATAACATCACTTCTTGCAATATTTTAATAAATGAAATCAAATATGTTGTGCTTTTTCTTTTATATAAATCATTTTTATAATAGTTTGTCTTATTCAATTTTTTTCTGAATAAATTACAAATAGAATAAAAAACCCTTTGTATTTGTAGTAATTATAAATACAATTTTTTTTTATTTCATAAAGAAAATAACAAGCTTCATTTGATAGAATGATCAAATAATGCAATAAAAACTTGATAAACAAAGTGGAAAAACTAATACAGTAAAATTTACATTATGACACACTTGAAGGCAAGATTTCTACCTATTTTGAAAACAATAGATATATGTTTCAATTGTTATCTGGTGGATAAACATTTAAGATAAAAACAAAAAAATCTAAAAATAAAATATTTAATATAAACCAATGCCTTAAATCAGAAATTAAATACTAAAAAAAGCAAAAACAGGTTTATTCCAAGTGGGTGTACTTTAGAAATGCAAAATTTTATTCTAAATATTGCCAAAAGAAAAATATTCTTTTGAATATGAATAACACAATAAATTATTTATTAATGAATATAATCAATTTAACATTGAAATATCTTGAAGACCATTTTCAAATAATGTGATCAATGCCAAAACATTTCAACATACTAATATTGAATATGGCAATACCTCGCATAGTCCAGTTAATTGGTTCCTCTTTCTTACCAGACTAATTGAAACTGGACTGTTTGAGGTATGTAATCTATGGGAAAAATTATAATTATTTCCAAGAAATTTTCGATTTGCTCATATGTTTTTTAAACCGTTAAGTCTTATATTAACAATTATTTCTTTATGTATTAAACATTAAAATCTTTATAAAAGATATATAATAGACAGGACAGAAAATGGGTCCGAGCCCATAAAGAGAATAGAAAAAGAGGGCTCGCCCAGCAGGTGAATGCTTCACTTTCTCCAAGTCGGACATCAGTGCCATTCCACATACAGAGCGGCACTCTGTGTAAGGGTATGGCCAGGCTGATAAGTGACAGAGCGAGTCTTCTGTAGCTGGCAACAAAGTCAATTTCAAACATATGGATTTTTGTTGAACTGGCCAGAGTGATGTAAAGTGATTGCGACCAATTGCTAAGCACTTGAACGACTCACTTAGAATTCAAAGGAGTTTGATTTTGAACAACAAACAGAGGCAACAAGTCTTTTCTTGTGGAACTTAAGTAATGAATTCCAGCAGCATTAAAAGAGAAGTTTTGATTTCAGAAGTTCAAAGCAGATCTCTATTATGGCAAGACACACACAGTTACAATTTGGCATTTAACCAGACTCACATTTTCTTTTAGCATTCATGATTGTTAATAAAACATTTAAGTCACAAAATTATCAAATGTGGAATTATAATTTAAAAATTATGCAAATGATCGAGTAATTCCCAAGTATGATCTTGAGAGGGAGGCACTATAACAAATGTTAAGATAAATTTTGCAACACTGGAGCATCCTCCTGCTTGTCTCAGCTCGTCAAATAGTGGCTATTCAAGTCATATTTAGGTAGTAAGTAACAAGCACACTTACATTTCGTATTTATTCTAAAAAAAAAGTAAATTAAACATTTTTTATTAACAAATACAATCCGGACTATAGTGAAGCCCAGACTATTTGAAACCGGATTATGCGAGGTAATTGCTGTATTTTAAAAATATCAATCATAGAAACCATCCAAAAAACTTATAATTTTTATAGATTTAATTATTCTATCATTAAATATTAATGTATTCAAATCCATTTAATATTAATTTACCAAAACTTCTGTTAGAGTTTTTGATTATCTCACATATCTTCTTCACATTATTGTTGATAACTGGTGCTCTACTACATATGTAATGCATTATATACAATTCTTTCTGAAATTGTTATCAAGGTATGCAAATGAATCTCAGATAAGACAATGCAAAAAATTAGTATTTTAATACTCTTCATTTATTACATGCAAATTTTAATTTGAATTTTAAATGGCCTACTAAACAATATAATTAACTTATGCAATAGGAGTTGATCCCACTTATTTCTGTATGTCAAGGAGTGCTAGTATTTTTCAAATATTTTTGATAAAGTAAAAATAAATATATCATATTAGATAAAAATGTAGAAGACTAAAATATTAATATTTAAGATCACTCACCTTGAGATTGCTCCTACCAGATAACTCAAACTTACAGTCTGAAATATTCAAAAGATATTTTATTTAAAGATTTTTATTTAAATATTCTATAAAAACATTCTACGAAAGATTAATTTATCATTAAATTGAATTTATAGCTTAAAATAATTTAATTCTAATTAAAAAAAATTAAAAATATAAAGTAAGGCTTATCAATATTTTATTTTTTTACTTACAAATAAGCTGAGAAGAATAATATTTGTTGGCCATTTTCGCCTAAAATAAAATTTTAAATGCCATTAATTTTTAAATTTTCCATTGGAAAAAAATTTTAAATACTTATTAAATTCTCATTTCTATTTTTCCATAAATCAAACTCACCTTAATTCTGAGCAGCAAATCAAAGTAA
The DNA here is from genome assembly GCA_000484575.1 of Olivierus martensii. Taxonomy (NCBI): domain Eukaryota; kingdom Metazoa; phylum Arthropoda; class Arachnida; order Scorpiones; family Buthidae; genus Olivierus; species Olivierus martensii. Next base: position 11,451 of record AYEL01042593.1, read on the forward strand.
TATAGAGAGCTAGAAATGCCACACTAAAGAAAAGAATTTCATGAATTTAATTATATGCAATAATTTTTGATATTATAAAGAAATCAATATAGCATGAAGGTTTTAAATTATTTTTCAAACACACCTAATTATATAAAAAAGAATTTATTTATAGCAGAATTACAAAAGATAAACAATTGAACTACTTTAGATACAGATAAGAAAATTGAAATTAGGTTTATATACAAATTATTTATGTTAAATGATTATCCAAATTGGTTGTTAAAAAAATGGGAAAATAATATAAAACAAAAAAAGTCAGAAAAAATTGAATCAAAAATAAGTAAATATTTTTCAATACCATATGAATGGAATAATTTTAGTAGTTTAAAGAAAATTTGTTTAAAATATAATATAGTTATAGCTCCAAAATTAAATTTTAAGATAACGAATTTAACTTTTTTATCTAGAGAAACACAAATGTTAAAAGAAAAAAATAATGTCTATAAATTATATTGTACATGCAGTAATATACATTTTTAGATTGGAGAAACTAAGCGCCAGTTAAAAGTACGGATAAAAGAACATAAAAAATATATAGAAATGAAGCAACATAGTTCAGGATTAGCTACACATTGCATAGACAATAATTGTAAGATTAATGATAACATGATCGAAATTTTAAGGCAAGAAGAAAACTATTGGTGGTGGTCTTATTATGAATTTTATTTTATAAAAAAATCTAGAATAAAAAATAAAAATATAACGAACAACAGAGAAGGATTACAATTACCAAAAATTTGGTGGGAATATTTATTTTGAATGTCTGTTAGAGGTCGTTAAATATATTTAAATGGGTACTCATGTAATTCAGGTGATTGCTTTTGGTGAAAAAAGATACTAGGATACTAATGTGTAGCTGTGATGATTATTGCTCTTGGAATACAAAGTAAAATTTGTTTATAAGTAAGTACATATAAAATAAGGTTGCTAAAAAATTATATATTCTCCTTACTTGCAGGTTATATAACATTTTTAAATTCATAAAGAAAAAATTATAATGTCCAGTGGAGATTTCCTTCTAACTGGAATTTAAGTAAAGTATCAGAAAATTTGTTAGTATATATATATGGTGAATTTAAAAAAATGGAAAATTGAATGTTTTATTATTTATAGGTGGTATGGTATCACGCAGTAATTTTTTAAATAAAACAAAAACATGTTTTTAAACAAAGTTAGTGGGATTTAATTTTGTAATATGTAAATTTCATGATATCTGAGCAGGTAATCTCTATATACATATAAAGTTATAATTTAGTTGTATAAAAACTTTAAAAAATTCCTCTTTTTTTTTGAAAAATTCTTAGGTGTTTGAAAATGTTGTAGAA
>AYEL01042594.1:0-65282 GCA_000484575.1 Olivierus martensii
TTTTTCTGTTTATTTAGATTTTGTATATAATTTATGTTACGTTATCTATTTTGTACTCCTTAACTTACGGAGTTGTTTATTGTTTGTTACCATAGTAACTTGCATAATTCTGAAAACGTATATTTTGTTTTGTTTGAATTTAAATTTGTTCAGTTCTATTCTGTTTGTGCCTGAAGAGGATGTAAAATTAAATCGAAAATATTAGCTTTTAGCAATAAAATTAGTTTTATGCACCTGCTGTGTAGTGCTTCTAATATCGATTAAACTTCACAGAACAACTGTGGGACCCGCAGACTGACAGAATGACAGGTTAGCCCGATGGCTGCGTGGTAAAGCTGTGGCTTAACATTCTGGAGGATCCGGGGGTCCCACTCCTCCAATTTTTCAGGAGGGATCTGGACCCGGCCCGTTGAAACCCATCCTTCCGGTAGACTCCATCATGGGTGTTGGTCAGCCTTTCGTTGAAACCCGTCCTTCCGGTAGACTCCATCATGGGTGTTGGTCAGTCTGTGATGATGGCGACTCTAAGTGGTCGCTGCCATATAAAAATATTTCATGAGGATATTTCGGCTTAACTAATCTAATGGAATGACAAACTTTGGACTTATGGGTAAATGACGGAAGAACAGTAGTTTTTCCCGATTAAAATGAACTTGGAGACAACGTAAAACAAATCAAAGATTTATTAAAGAAGGTAAGAGAGAGATTTTACAATTTTTGGTCTTAGAATGGCACCATACCAGGTTGAGGTCAATAGGCTTGGAGATCTCTACCACGACAATGCTATTAAATCACTTCCGAAAAATCCTGAAGGAGCGAGAAAAACAATCAATATTGGACAGGTTCTTTAACGAAAAATAAACATATAAATTAAAATTCAGGATTATGTAGGTATATATTATTATTATTAAATATAAACAAACATAAATAAAAAATTATATAATTTCTTACTATGTTTTTTTGGGTCTCTGGAACGAATTAATCAAATTAATTTCTTACTATGTTTTTTTGGGTCTCCGGAACGAATTAATCAAATTCCCATAAAAACCTATGGTAAATCGATGATCAGTTAACGAACAATTCGGATAACGAACATTGTCTTGGAATGGATTATGTTCGTTAACCGATCACTCACTGTAATAGTATATTTACAGAGAAGAATTTTGTTGAAACTTCATATATTAAAATATTTCAAAATTTATTCAAATTCATATCAACACTAATCAGGAGATTAACCATTTCAAATTAACCAAACAACACAGCCAAACTTCCCCCGGTGGACAAAGTCTAAATTAAAGTTATGGTGCCACCATCTATTGAGTTAATAAATAATAAAATTCAGAATTTAATACCCTAGTAAAAAAGTATTTACAGATAGAAAAATTAATGATTGTACAAGCTGATAAGACAAAACAGTAGTTATGAAACAATGCAGTACTTGAATAAGAAAAGAACAATTTTCTAGAAAGCGATATGTTTATGAAATTAAATACAGACCCAAAATTGCAGATAAAGAAATCATTACAGCAATTAGTGTCAAATTGGGATATAACTTTAGAAGATAATTTAAAAAAATTTATACTGTCTGAAACATATAGAGATCCTATATTAAATTTTCGAATAAAAACACATAAAGATGGTCATCCATATAGGCCGATAGTAGATTTTAGGAATACAATGTTATATAATTTAGAAAAATTTTTAAAGCAAAAATTAAATGTCATAGAAAATTCAAAATGTTCAGTGAAAAATGCTGAACATTTTGAATAATGCCAAAAAGATTTAATTTGCTTTCGTTAGATATTATAAATTTATACCCAAGTATAACATTAGAAATGATAGTAGAAACACTAAATAAATTGAAATTAGAAAAATGGTTAATTAATACTATACAGTATTGTTTTTATAATAATTATATAAAGTGTGGTAATAATTACTTTAAACAAAGTGATGGAATTATAATGAGTTCTATAATCGGACCAAAACTGGCAGAATTAGTGTTAATTGAATTGGATAAATACGTTTTAGAATACCCTGGCATAGCATTTGTGTCGAGATACGTAGACGATTTTTTGTGTGTCGTAGATTTGGAAATAACTAATACGAAAATCCTTCTACAGTATGTAAATAATTATAATAATAATTTAAAATTTACTATTGAAAGCAGCGAAAATAATTCTATTAGTTACTTAGACATAAGATTGACAAAAATTAATGATAGATTGAATTTTAAACGTTTTTGGAAAGAACAATATAGCATGAATGTTTTAAATTATTTTTCAAACACACCTAACTATATAAAAAAAAATTTATTTATAGTAGAATTACAAAAGATAAACAATAGAACTGCTTTAGATACAGATAAGATAATTGAAATTAGGTTTATATACAAATTATTTATGTTAAATGATTATCCTAATTGGTTGTTAAAAAAATGGGAAAATAGCATAAAACAAAAAAAGTTAGAAAAAATTGAATCAAAAATAAGTAAATATTTTTCGATACCATATGAATGGAATAATTTTACTAGTTTAAAGAAAATTTATTTAAAATATAATATAGGTATAGCTCCAAAATTAAATTTTAAGATAAAGAATTTAACTTTTTATTTAGGCTTATTTTTCGATATCATATGAATGGAATAATTTTAGTAGTTTAAAGAAAATTTGTTTAAAATATAATATAGGTATAGCTCCAAAATTAAATTTTAAGATAAAGAATTTAACTTTTTTATCTAGATAAACACAAATGTTAAAAGAAAAAAATAATGTTGTCTATAAATTATATTGTACATGCAGTAATATACATTTTTATATTGGAGAAATTAAGCGCCAGTTAAAAGAACATAAAAAATATAAAGAAACGAAACAACATAGTTCAGGATTAGCTACACATTGCATAGTCAATAATTGTAAGATTAATGACAACATGATCGAAATTTTAAGGCAAGAAGAAAACTATTGGTTATAGCTCCAAAATTAAATTTTAAGATAACGAATTTAACTTTTTTATCTAGAGAAACACAAATGTTAAAAGAAAAAAATAATGTCTATAAATTATATTGTACATGCAGTAATATACATTTTTAGATTGGAGAAACTAAGCGCCAGTTAAAAGTACGGATAAAAGAACATAAAAAATATATAGAAATGAAGCAACATAGTTCAGGATTAGCTACACATTGCATAGACAATAATTGTAAGATTAATGAGTATGTATAAAAGAACATAAAAAATATAAAGAAACGAAGCAACATAGTTCAGGATTAGCTACACATTGCATAGACAATAATTGTAAGATTAATGATAACATGATCGAAATTTTAAGGCAAGAAGAAAACTATTGGTGGTGGTCTTATTATGAATTTTATTTTATAAAAAAATCTAGAATAAAAAATAAAAATATTATAACGAATAACAGAGAAGGATTACAATTACCAAAAATTTGGTGGGAGTATTTATTTTGATTGTCCATTAGAGGTCGTTAAATATATTTAAACGGGTACTCATGTAATTCAGGTCACAGAGTATAATAACCAGAGAGGAAGGCTGCTATACCTCCAATGGTAACTTTTTCGAAATCATGTGACTACAACAAACCAATGAAATCACACAATTCTGCAAGCTGGGTTATCGGCGCTGCTGTCGCTTGACATCATTAAACGTCACACATCATTATAAATTCATGATGTCACTGCAATCAATTATTACCGAATTAGATTTATAATAAATCATAAAAGTTTGATCCAAACTGATAACAAATTCTTATATCATGTTTAAAAATAAAATTTTATATAAACGTTTGCATTTAAAATTTCTGTTGACTAATCTTACATTATTAAACATAAAATGCTTTCAGAGCTTAGAAATAAATTTATATTTAAGAAAGAATTTTATGTAATAAAATTATTTATTCATGTAATTCAGGTGATTGCTTTTGGTGAAAAAAGATACTAGGATACTAATGTGTAGCTGTGATGATTATTGCTCTTGGAATACAAAGTAAAATTTGTTTATAAGTAAGTACATATAAAATAAGGTTGCTAAAAAATTATATATTCTCCTTACTTGCAGGTTATATAACATTTTTAAATTCATAAAGAAAAAATTATAATGTCCAGTGGAGATTTCCTTCTAACTGGAATTTAAGTAAAGTATCAGAAAATTTGTTAGTATATATATATGGTGAATTTAAAAAAATGGAAAATTGAATGTTTTATTATTTATAGGTGGTATGGTATCACGCAGTAATTTTTTAAATAAAACAAAAACATGTTTTTAAACAAAGTTAGTGGGATTTAATTTTGTAATATGTAAATTTCATGATATCTGAGCAGGTAATCTCTATATACATATAAAGTTATAATTTAGTTGTATAAAAACTTTAAAAAATTCCTCTTTTTTTTTTGAAAAATTCTTAGGTGTTTGAAAATGTTGTAGAACTATTAGTGTAAAAAGATGAGCTGATTTAAATATATAAAAATAGCTGAAGAGGGCAAAAGCTGCCGAAATGCATTCTATAATATGTCAAATTTCAAATTTGACACATTATAGAATGCATATGAATATTATAGAATGATTCGTTCATCAAATTTTAAGAAGTTCAATAAATGGTTTTTTAAAGAAAAGATTTAATTGAATTCTGTAGTAATGCAGCACTGTCAACTATAGCGGAGAAAAAATCCTGATTTGGAAGGAGTTATTCATTGAATTGGTGGGATAGATTGAGTAGTCAAGTTGAATATGATTGATATATTTCTTAACTGTTTCATCCATTTTGTCATATCAAAAATTTTTGTGGACAATCATTTTTATTTAAATTAATGATCCTAGGAATCAGAAAATTGACATAATCTAAAATTACATTAATTTTCCTATGATGCATAATCATAGTGAAACACTTGATATATTATTTTAATATTTAATAATAAATGAAAATATTTATATTGTATGTTATCTTATTAATTTCTTTAAGCAAATAAAATTGTTTTTTGAATTTTTTAATCACAATTTAAAAAATATAATATGTAAAATTCCTTATTTTATCTATAGAAAATTGTGTTCTGATGCCAAAAAAAATAAAACTGCTAGACACTTAACAAAATAAGTTGGTAGCAACATCAAGGTAAACAAGATGGTGGCAGACTGGATATGGAATGTCAGTTTTTATTTCAGAATATGTAATGCTTCTTATTTTTTATGCTGTTAATATTTTGAACAAACTTTGTATAATAATTGAGCTGTAGAATATTTTTATTCTAGATATACAAAAAAATTTTAATTTCTATCTCTATATTTAAAACAGTAAAAAGGGGGAAAGGGGAAATTACATGAGTAAATAAGTTAATTAATAGCTTATCAGAAATCAGTACTATAAAGATACTCTTTTATCAGACCAAATTTAAACAAATTTTCTTTTAATCAGTAAAAGTACTTTTGAACATAAACCCTCTTCAGCTACAAATAAGAATACATTAATAGAACATATTTGATTTAAATTTCATTACATGATATCATGTAATGACTACATCAAAAGATTAAAGATTAATATTGAAAGTCCCAACTTACAATGGAGGTTGCATTCAAAAATTTCAATTGTTTGAATCTATCATATATCAGAACAGAATTTTCCTTAGGTAAATGTTGTAAATAAAGGCTAAATTCCCCAGCCACCAGAATTCAGAATATTCATTATGCTTTTAAAAAGTAGTAGCATGCAGTAATGTTAAATAAACAGTATTTATTCCTTAAAACAAAGAAATTGTGAATTTTATTCCTACTAGAAATATATGGATAAAACTAAAAAAAAACAATGAAAAAAACAATTATGAATGTTTAAGCTATTTCCTTGCATCCATGTTTTTAATATCAGTTGCATGATAAAGCAGTTGTTTACCACCTTGAAGGATCCAGATTCAATTTTGAGTCCTATAGCTGCCAACCTTCTGATTGATTATACTATAGATATTGGACAATCTTTGGAGGGGGCTCTAAAAGTGGCCTCTGTCAAAAGTATTCATCAGAAGCTTACTTAAATTTAACTTAACCAAATTTTTCTGATAAATATAAAATATTGTAAAATATTATTTTTAATGAACTCCCCAATCATTGTCTATTTTATAATGGTATTCATTCCAGACTCACTTGTCAATTATGAACTGGTCACAGCTGTGATAGAGCCAATAGGACTTTGGAGTAGGTGATTAGAGGTTTATAATAGATGAATCAATGGATCAAATTATCAAATAGTTTAGAAATACAAGTTCATTTTTTAACTGCTTTTACAACTAAGTAATCAAAGTATAATAGATAGCACATTAAGCAGTATCATTAACACACAAAAATATATTTTTTTTTTTTTTTTTTTTTTAATTCTAATCATTGATTTCTGTAAATCCATATTAGAGACACACAACACACACAAAATGCAATCATTGAGAAATACTTTGCTAAAATTAGTCATTTTGCTAGTTGGCCACAAGAGAGACGATATGCAGTCTATTTTTGATTTCTATTTGAAATTGAGTTAATTGGCGACTATTGAGTATTTTGTGTTCCAAATATTCAGTTCTTGGATAAGAAATAAGTTTTATTCTTCAATAGAGGAATGTGTAAGAGAAGAAAAACTTTTCTATTCATAAATTATTTTTGGATATATGTTAATAAGGAACTTTCTAGCTTGTGGTAGCGGGTTAGATTACTCATCAGCTTTCTATTTAGAACAATAACAGTTAATAAGTTAATGGAAAGCACAACTAAGTTCAAAGAAACTTGCACTTTTGTTTTTTTTTTAAATAGTTCTTATATGTGCTTATTACAATTAATTAGCATTATTTACAATTTAGAATATGAATTAAGACACACAAAAAACATAATTATCATCAATTAAAACTAATTAATCAAACACTTAATCACAGCACTAACTAGGTGCCCAAAAACTATTTATTAAGTAAAATTTTTACTTCCACGGTAACGTTTTCGGCTAGGATATAGCCATCCACAACTCCAACTTTTTTTTAACAGTCTAGAACAGTGCTGTCTAATTATAATGAACCCGACGGCCATAACCATGTTTACTAGAGATATGAAGGACCACAGTTACAAAAAAGGGGGAGGGGCTTTGATACTTGATATGCTATTGTCTCAACAAACGGAAAGCATAAATATAACGCTTTTTGGAAACCAATATTATTTCCAGAATAACAAACCTTATTACAAAATTATATTTATCACATTGCATCCAATAAACATATTAACAAAAAGTTATAAAATATAAACAGTTCAAAATTGTAAAATAATCTGTGTGTACACCTATTTAATGTGATAAATGAGGGTGGGCAGCAGCATTTACAAGGGCTGGATATTTACATCCATTCCTGTTGTAGATATATGCAGAATATGTAAAAGAGGAGAATCTCCAAGGCAGGTTCTGAATCAATTCTTAACTATCTTCATGTTAGAAAATGCACTTTCACACAAATAAGTACTACCAAATGTTATTACTTTCTGACCGAAACCACAAAAGTTAGGAAAACATTTGTTAAACAAAGTAAACCTTGTGATTTGTTATGAAAAAATCATTTTCCCACTGCTACTAATATACTCGATTTTCATTTTCTATTTTAAATTTTTTTCTCATTGATTTGATAAATGCAACAAACTCATGGTAAAATAAAAATTAAATTAAAATGTAAAATAAAATTAATATAGAATCTCACAACAATGGTCACACAATCACTGAAATGGTATGTGTTAGAAACAAAAAAATAACTAAAATACAGTCACAATTCAAAACTTTAAACTGAAATAGTTAAAACTAAAATAGACATGATTGAAAGTCTTATAAAAATGTTATGTCATTGATAGTTTGTTGATCATTAAATAATTACTAATAATTAAGAATTCATTAATTGAATTAATATAATTCAATTTTAGGATTTTTTTTATTAATCTCTTAAAAAAAAAGTAATAAATAAAAGTGAAAAAAAATATTAAAAAGTAATATTATATCACAAATCATGAAAGCCTCGCAGGCCACACAAAATGGATTGGTAGGCTGCATGCAGCCCGCGTGCTGCCTTTTCGACAGCCCTGGTCTAGAACAAAAAAGTTTCTAAAATCAAAAACATAGTTTGTTATGATTCTATTGTAGAATCCTTTTAAATTTATAAAAACATTCTTTTTAAACTATTAAAAGCACTAAGTTTATATTACTGGGGACAGTAATATAAACTTATAAAATATGCTTATTGCTAATTGCTATATGCTAATTGCTTATAAAATATGTTTTCAGACAAAAAAAACATATTTTATAAGCAATACATTTAATAAAATTTAATAAAACCAAAATTAAACAGTATTAAAGTTCCATAATTCCACCTGAAGTTTCTGGCTAATCATGCACGTGCTATCTCCTTAGGGCAAATTTCCATGTGCTTGGAATCGTTTTTTTCTTTTTCCTTAATTACTTCTTCTCGTTGGCTTCTTCAGTATATATACAGTTTTTCTATAGTATTCAGCTCTGTTGGGTCAGTGACGTCCATTATCCTAGCATCTCTCCATTTTGATGTCATGTTCATAGGCACATCTTGATAGCACCGTTGTTAGATTCCCACGGTTGATTGTTAAAACTGGCAGAATACACTGATCAAATATTTTACTTTTCAAGCAAAGTGGCATTTTTCCTTTTAAAATTGAGTTGTTTCTACAAAAGGCACCCAAGCTAATTTAATTGTCCTGCTGTTATTTCTGGCATAAAGTTACCATCTAGAGCAGGGGTGGGCAATTATTTTCTGCCGAGGGCCGGATTAACAATCTTCAGGATTACAAATTTTGTAAAGACAGCAGAAGATATACCAACTTTAAATGCATGAAAAAGTTCAAGAAGTGAAGATGATACTGTTAAAGGAAAACCGTTCACATTTTAAGGAAATAGGGGTAAATAAGATATAATTAACATATGAATGTTATATAGACTGTAGGGGGAGAGTGGGCTAGACTGAGACAAAAATGTTTATGGTTTTATTTCTAATCTATTGTATAGAAGTTTTGTATCTATGATGTTATGAGATTCCTTTTAGTCTAGGGCAGGGCTGTCCAATTATAATGAACACGAGGGCCATAGCCGTGCTTACTAGAGATATGGAGGGCCGCAGTTACAAAAAAGGGGGACGAGGCTTTGGTACTTGATACGCTATTGTCTCAACAAACGGAACGCATAAATATAACGCTTTTTTGAAAACCAATTTTATTTCCAGATTAACAAACCTTATTACAAAATTATATTTACCAGATTGCATCCAATAAACATGTTAACAAAAAGTTATAAAACAAGATATATGCAGAATATGTAAAAGAGGAGAATCTCCAAGGCAGGTTCTGAATCAATTCTTAACTATCTTCATGTTAGAAAATGCACTACATTTAATTATATAAAAATAGTATGTATAAATGAGAGCGGGCAGCAGCATTTACAAGGGCTGGATATTTACATCCATTCCTGTTTTAATTATATAAAAATAGTATGTATATACCTATTTAATGTATAAATGAGAGCGGGCAGCAGCATTTACAAGGGCTGGATATTTACATCCATTCCTGTTGTAGCTATCCCCAGAATATGTAAAACAAGAATCTCCAAGGCAGGTTCTGAATCGATTCTTAACTATTTTCATGTTAGAAAATCACTTTTACACAAATAAGTAATATCAAACGTTGATATTACTTTCCGACCAATATCAAAAAAAAGTTAGGAATACATTCGTTAAACAAAGTAGCTTTACCATGCGATTTGTTATGAAAAAGTCATTTTCCCACCGCTACTAATATACTCTGAATAATATAAATTAATAAAAAGAATCCTCATTAATCTGAAATATTTACAGTATTGATCTTATATATTAATAGTGGGTCGACCCACCTATTTAGAATCTTTAGTAGCCATTGTACATAGGATTATCAGCTTAGTACTTTACAAAACAAAATATATATTAATAAATCCTTTTTGTAAATGATGTAGTACTTTGTAAAAAATAAACCAATATGTTGCAAGCGGTTAAAACATTAAATGATAGGTGTTAACATAGTTATAAAATTAAGCGCAAACTGATACCCAAAACTGGTTGCAAGTAATGATCCGATGTATGCAAAATGAAACAAAACTATCAAAGAACGCATAATTACATTTGATTGGCATTTGCCTTGCTTAAAACAAGAAAATTTATTTATTTATTTATTCAAATGACAATTTTTTTTTTGTTTTATAAAATTCTGTATATATTAGGTTGTTCGGAATGTAATTTCGTTTTTTTTCATGAAAATGAATGACAATATTTTTTATAGTATATAAATATTTTATTCAATTATATATTGACCATTTTGATCCAACACATGTTGCCATCTTTCTGGTAGTAGATTCTATGCTCATAGAATTTCTGATGTTTGCTTGCAAAAAAAACTGAACCAAGTGATTTTTGACATCCTCATTTAAACTAAGTGTCTTCCTATCTAAAGAATTCTGTAAAGACCGAAATAAGTAATAATCGAAGGGTACCAGATATGGTGAATATGGTAGCATATCCCATCAAAGCTGTAACAGCTTCTGGCCAGTCATCAAACTTGTATGAAGTTTGGCATTGTCATGGTGAAACTATGCCTTTTCTCTTAATCAATTCTGGCCTTTTGTTTGATGGAATCACTCAATTTGTCCAATTGGTGGCAGTACATTTCCGAATTAATTGTGGAATTGTATGGAAGCTCAAAAAAAAAAATCCCTTGAAATCCCACCATACAAAGAGCATCATTTTTTTTTTATGAATATTGGATTGCGGTTCATTTCTTCTGCTCCATGATTGAGTTGTTCAACTTTATTGTAAACAATCCATTTTTCATCCGCTTCAGAAAGGGATCATTTTCTTCACATTTGAGCAGCAAATCACGGATGCATTTTAAAATTTACTATTATAATATAAAACTGAGTTTTTGTTTACTGAGATTATTTCAGATTGTAATAGATTACTTATGTTTGTTTTCTCTTATTTTGTTAAAAGTACAGTTATACTTTTTCTGCTTGTTTATTCTAGTATTTTAAAATTAGTTCAGATGCATAAAGCAAATAAAATCCTGATAATATGGTATTCATTCCAAGGCCAATTAACAAATATATACTCTCAGATTTGGTTTCAGTTCATGTATTGTTCTTTTTGATTTAATTTTTTCTTATATTCAAATAATCTGAAGTTTGTAACTAGATATTTTATATATCAATACAGGAATAACAGGATAGTCTTATAGTTATATTAAAAATACCTAAACTTTATTAAATACTTGGTAAGCTTTAATATTAATTAATAACTCCATTTGCAACAAAACACTGAAATAAATAGGAGAAAAATTTAACAAATATGATTAATATCTTATAATAAAATCTTAAAGCTTTTTATAATTAGCAGCATAATTTAATGCTTTCTGAAGAATTTTCTTTTCTGAATATCGAAGTTGAAAAATCATCCTTTGCCTTGGCAGTAATTCATTCGATTCTAACAATTTTTCATCTTCCTAAAATAATAAAATTTTATTATGAAATATTATTTACAAAATTAATTCTAATTAAACAATTTAGATTGGGTGGCCAAACTTCATGTTATTAAAAGCCACATACAATTTTTCAGAGTAATGTTGGATAATAAATTTGGAAATTATTTGTTATTTCACATAGATGTCTACTATTTATACAATAGATGAGCAAATTAAAAATATCGATATATTAGGTAGTACTGCTTCATGATACAGAGCCACAATGAAGATACCAAAGAACTGCATGTGACTCAATATGAAGATAGCATAAAAGTATAGGTCATTCTTCAAGGATGGATCAAGCTGTATTTTTATGCTACCATTTGTCAGGATTTAAAAATCAGAATGACCTAAGCTGGACAAGTCAAAATTAAAGATTAATAGTGGGAAATCTAATAAATTAAGTTTCTTACAATGAACTCATAAAAGGAACTAGACACATCACATTATTATGTATGGATTTGTATGCATTCATCAATCACATCACTGTAATAAGTTGAGGGCTATCTATATTACTCAAAATACTGTTATTCTCTTAGGCTGAATTCACACGAGCCACAGCATAACCACGCCACAACTACAAAACGGTAGTCTGTTTGTGGACAGTCGTGAATTATAATTGTATTAATATAGAAACGCATAATCTAACTCAGACGGACCGCTAACTGAAATCAGCTTCAACTGCTGTCGAACCATGTCACTTGTGGCATGGTTCTGTTGTGGTACGTGTGAGTTGAGCCTTAAACACATTTTGCAATGCAACTAAAATTGTCATAATCTGAAAAAATAAACATTTTCTTTCAAATCCTTGTAATGCTACAAATTTATTGACATTTCTTGACTTATATCACATTTTTTTTAAAGGAAAGCAATTATAATGTTTTAGAATAAAACTTTGTTTATGAAATTATAATTGGCCTGTTAGGCCATTATAAAATATCACAATATATTCAAATTTGTGAAATCAATATGTATCCCACACAATTTCAGCTATCAATGAAGTTAGAAAATATTCTGGCTTTGAAAGTTGTTTGGGACATTGTTTGTGTCCAGGGTTGATTTGTGAATATATTATATCAATTTAAAAATATTGTTTTTCCCTCTGCCAAAACAGACAAACTCTGTGCACAGATGAGCCCAAGATAAATGCTTTATCTCTGTCATTACAAAAACTTTGATTTGAATATTCTTAAAATGTGGCACATGATTTTATTTGTTGTTTTCATTAATAAATGCTAATGTATCAATTGTAAATAATATAGAACAGTATATATATTTGTAGCATCATAATTATGATTGTCTTACAGTAAATCATCTGAAATGCTTTTCTATAATATTGAAAATTACTGAACTTCCAATCTATTATAAGCAATCAAATTAAATGATGTCTTAATAAACTTCTTTTAATTAGAAATACATATGTTGTTTTGTTCATAACTGATCAAATAAAAAAAAAACCAATGCATTCATAAACACAACTGAAAAAATATTTTGATTTATCATTCAGCAAACTATGAAAAATTAACTGTAAGGTTTCTAATTTTAAATATTGATGTTTATAATAATTTAGTCCAAAAGTATGATAGGCAACAATTTTAATTTTTCGATCATTTTTTATAGAATGAATGAATACAAGAAATAGACTCATAGGAGTCTTTATTTCAACATTTTATACTTATATATATAGGCAATGTCATCATGAGGATGAAACTCTTATTCATATTATATAGTATGTATAAGTATATTCAGATGTAATTTAATGTGTTTCTGCCCCCAATTAGTGATTGAATATAAGAATTACATAGTCAACTTTTGTCTGCAACCATTTAAGTCTTTTATAATGTATTTCTAAACCTAATTTACAAAGAATCGAATATTTCCCAACTATTTCATAAAGCATTGCATCATATTTTATTTCTAATTTAATCATTCATGTTTATTCAACTTCAACAATAAAAATGCATCAATAATGGAAACACCCATATTCATGATATAATACTAATTCAATCATGATAAACAATGCTGTTAAACTTTTTACTGTATTAATTGAAAAGCAAAAAAAATAATGTTCTATTGTGAATGAAAGACTAAGAAGCATTTCATATTTTAACTTCTATTTTTTGTGTCCTATAATTTTGGTTTTGAAATATTTTCCATGTCCAATTTTATTGTCATAGTTCTAATGAGAAAAAAAGAGAGAAATTACAGAACTGAATTGCTAAATCAACATTATATATTGTATTTATTTGAGTTTAACAAACTATAATGAAGATAATTATTTCATATTCTATTTTTGCAATGTAAAACTTAAAATGAAATACAGTCAAACCTCTTTAAGCCGCCCCTCTATAAACCGCCACCCTCGTTAAAAAAATTTTTTTCACCAAATAAAAGTGCAGAACAAGGACGTGAACCCACAGCCTCAGGCATCAAAGGCACGTGCTCTAACAGTTGGGCCACTGAAGCCCAATAAAATAGCTTTTTTATAAAGAGGCATCATTCATACATCAAAATTTAAATTTGGGTTTTCTTGTAAAAGAGGCAAAAGTGGCAGAGCTCACTTTGGGAAATGACACACAGAAGGGAAATGAATTGAATTTACTGGAAATTATCAAAAATTGGCCTAACCAAATTTTGCCATCTCCTTGTAAACTATATTCAGAATTTTACTATAGAAACAATAAATAATAGTAATATTTTAATATAACAACATTTTATATTATTTCTAGAATAAGATGTTGAATATGATTGAGAATAAAGTTGAATATTTTAATAAAATCTTTCAAAATATCTATTAAGATATCTATCATTTTTCCATAAAATATATATAAAAAATTAAAAATCACAATATTTCATTTATTTATGAATAAAATATTCATTTATATTTACTTCATATTTTATTATTTGAAGACTGCTTGAATATTATAAAAGAACATTCATCAAAAATTCAAATTTTATGCAGAATTTTAGCATATGTTGCTATATTTTTATTATTGCATAAATAAAATTATTACAGCTTCTTTTTAAATCTGTAAGAAATGTACAGATATTTTAAAACTAAAGCATGATAAATACTTGAATTTTGATATCTTTATATTTCTTTCAGATTTAAAAAAAAAAAAAAAGATTGAATGATGACACAATAAATAAATATTGTTGAATATTTAATACATAAATGTATATAACACAAATAATTTTGATTTCAAACATATGAAATATCTTCAATTGTACTATTTGGTACCTGAAGATTTTAACCCTTTTAATGCCACTATTTTTTTAATTAAGCCTTATTAATATGTAAAAAAAATTAAAATTATTGTGAAATTTCACTTAATTTTCTTCAAAATTTTTAGGATTTATTATGCTTTTTATTGTCATTCTAATGATGTAAAAATTTTTTTTAAGTTATTCTTCACAACTTTTTGTTATTATTTTACACACTATTTCTTTCACAACTTTTTGTTCTTTATATGAGATCAGAGAAAACAATTTTTTTGTATGAAATCTTAGCCATCCAATGAAATATTTCTTATTTTTTGATAGTGGCAAGTCTTATGAATAAAATAAGCTAGGAATGAAGAAAATCAGATATTTTAAAAAACTTATCAATAAAAACTAAGTATTATGCAAATTTTTATTAATTAAGTTAATTAATTAGTCAAAAAGTGACAAAAATTTATTAAAATATTGTCATTTTTTAATAAAATATAATTTATTGATGTTTTTTTCCTTCATTTCAATAATTTTTATTTTAATTTTTCTATAAATTTTCAAATTTATAACCAAAAACACAACATATATGAAAATTGTCCACTCTTTGTATATAACATTTTCTACTTTACTTTAATTGGCCTGGGGATGCTTTGCTGACACACTATACCCAATACCATATGCATTGTAGTAAAGGAGGCTTGCATGCGGTTTCCCACGAAACAACTGGATGCCATAAAACAATAAAAATGCCACGCCCTTTTTACAGCCTGCAGTTGTTTACATTAGGATTTTCTTGTATTTTACTAAATTATCTATAAAAGTAAAGCAATAAATGAACAAATAAGTAAAAATATTCTATATTTTCAAAAGTTTTGTATTACTGGCAAAATTTTTTCAATTAAGAATTTTACAGCCATCATACTAAAATTCTATGTTTTA
This sequence comes from Olivierus martensii, assembly GCA_000484575.1. Taxonomy (NCBI): domain Eukaryota; kingdom Metazoa; phylum Arthropoda; class Arachnida; order Scorpiones; family Buthidae; genus Olivierus; species Olivierus martensii. The sequence continues at coordinate 15,726 of AYEL01042594.1, forward strand.
CTTAAAATTTCAAAAATAAATTTATCTCACTCCAAAATCAAAATAAGAATTACTAAAATGTAATAGAATAGAAAGCAGAATTAATAACATTCAATGGAAAATAGTCCAAATTCTATGAATGCAATTCATTCACATTTTCTGTCTTTAAAACAGAATTTAAAAAGACATTTTGGCAATCAGGAAATTTAGAACTCATGATCGGACAACTATGTGATAGTTCCACTATGTAACTTAGAATTGAATTTTATTTATATTGTTTTTTATTGTTTTTTGTTCTACCATTTTGCATCTAATCACATCAACAGCAGCAAATGGATTAAATTAAGAAAGCCCCTGACTTCTTATGATCTGATTTACAAAAATTCTTATTTATGATAACTGCCTTTATATAATTTTGTAGTAATGATAACCATTTTACTGATACCCTGTACTTTTTCAATCAATTGTTTCATTTCAATTCAAGAATAATAGAAAATTATGAATCCAAGGCATACTATTGCAAAATATTTTCACTCTTAGCTGCTTAAACTCTATATACTTATTTCTTAATATAACTAGCACGTTTTGCAGTAAAGATCAAATTTATATTTATTAACATAAATGTACAAACGTTTTTGGTGGTTTTTTTTGTTTTTTTATTTTTCAGTTAATGGATAGATTGTACCTGAAGAGGGTGTAAAAATACCAAAAACATTTGTACATTTATGTTAATAAATATAAATTTGATCTTTACTACAAAATGTGCTAGTTATATTAAGAAATAATTATTGCATTTAAAAAAAAAATTACTATATAGTAGACTCCCAATTAACTAGGATAGTTGAAAAATTAACTATCTCAGATAATCACTTATAAAAATTGAAATTATGGACAATATGCATTTATGAAAAGGAAATGTGTTAATAAGCAGTGTTGTTCTCTGTTTTTTTGAATATACATTTAATATTAAACAATAAGTAAATTTCATACATACATACATACATACATACATACATACATATATATTAAAATGTTTTATTATTTATTGAAAAAGGGAAGAAGAAATTGTTTATTTACAGCAAGAAATTATTGTAATATTTGAAATTTTAATTCTGATTGCCAATTATCTAAGATATAATAAAGAAATGAATCTAGGGCATTTTAAAATCTTTCAGATATTGCATCTAAGATAAGATATCTATAATTAAACATCACTTCTGGGTTGCAGATTATCCAGTTAATAATCTGCACGCAGAAGATACATTGATTGTATCTTTAAGACTTTAATTCCTGTTTAGAAGATTGTTCAAACATTCCTGGACAATGCTTGTAAATTGAAATCTAAACTGGCATTAATTTCTGTTAAAAAAATTATAATGCATTCCTGAGCCCAAAAATAGCAACCATTTTTCACTGAAGTATGTTCATATACTATCTTATTATATAAACGACAGCAAAATAACTTCTATAATTAGCATTAAATGTTATAAAACAATCTAAATAATGCAGTTTTCTTAGAGAACCTAATGTTATAAAAATCTTCATTTGTACATGTTGTTTATTATTTGGATTGTCCATGTTCAATTCTGGATCCTATATTTACTTATGCATTTAGAGAAAGCTGTCAGTCCTCATTCTTTGAGAGACTATAAAGGTAATAGTAATCAGTTACTGCTTTGGGGGATTCTGATTCAATTTCAGGACCTCAGATTTTTAGAAGAAATCCCATCTTAGCCTGTTGACTGTATAACAGTTGACTGTATAGCAAATATAAACAAATCCCAGTTCATGGTGGGTATTGGAATGTCTTGCTGCTTAATAATTACTGATTGGAAAATGGCATAAAGTTACACAGGGATGTAATGGCTATTTAATAGTCTTTGATTAGAAAACAGCATAGAAATTGGAAAGAAAAACAGAAAATGTCTCAAAGTCCATACTTGCATGATTATCAATTTTATAAAGTATTCTTTGCAAGAAAACATTAACCACAATAATGCAGTATGAACATTAATCAAAAACATGTTATAGTAAGGTATTGTATGTTTCATCAAAAAACAAAGAAAACAACACAAAAAAAATTTGAATTCAATGAAAATGTCATTTATTAACATTAATAGGAAACTAACATCACTATTTGTCTACTGGATGGCTATGTCATAAAATGTTATTTTATAACTTACAAGTTAGTGCATTTAGATTCAATTCTAGCCCACACATCAGATTTTTTTTTTATTGGATTCAGTTCTGAAATTATGAACCCCATCCATTATTTTAAGACCAATACCATCCCAAGATTGGTTGTATTAGCTGAGTGAATTTGCTTTCTGTTTCAATCATAAGGACCAAAATCAAATCTGTTTCCCATATGTAAATATGTTTGACATGTCTATATGGCATAATAAGATGCCAAGGATGAAATAGTACAGATGATGATATTGATATCAGTTATATTCCTTCACTTTAAAAAAGTGTGCCATACTCTACTTCTAAAGCATTCATTCATTATAAATCTCTCATAAAAGTAGGATAAAGCTTGCAGACTGAATTTTTGGAAAAAATTTTATTTGCTCTTATATTGAGGCCCCTTAAACAAGGATTGACCTATATATGAAACATTTTCAGCCTAGATTAAGCTATCTTTAGCATTTATAATAAAAATGAACAAAACAAAAATTCTTTTTTTTTTTTTTTTACTTTCAGGGATTTAATGACAGAATTTTTAAGTAAGTCTGGTAAGGCGGAATTGATTGGAGTAATACTACGCTTCTAAAATGCATTCCTAATAAATACGAAGGTTACATATATGCAATTCTTACTAGTAGCGGTGAGAGTGGTGAGTGCTCTGGGTCCATCCGACTCAGCATGGCAGGTGTCGTCAACTTTTTGATTTTCGACGCCATTCGCTGAGGTATTCAAGGCACAGATGACATTGCCGTGACCGATGTAGCTTTCTGCTAGTGTGAAAGCAGATTCCAAAGAGCATGCCTGGGAGATGGCATCTTCTAGCTATAGTGATGATTTTTTGAAGAGTCTTTGTCTGATGTGTTGTGAAGTGAAGCCAGTAATGAAAGCGTCACGAATACTTTCGTTTTTGTGTGTCTCGGCAGAGACCGCCGTAAAATTACAATCCTTACTAAGGCCCTTATGTGCTTGAAAAAACTGATCAATGGACTCACCTGGTTGCTGTCGTCTGGTAGCAAGCCTATAGCGGGTGAATACTTCATTGGCGACTTTGATATAGAGATTGGAAAGGATGGAAATGGCAGCTTCGAACATCGTACAATCGGATATATAAGAGTAAACTCTTGGGCTGATGAGGTTGATTAACAATCTTAGTTTGTCATCGTCATTGGCGGCCAAGGCAGACAGAAAGTTGTTGAGAGTTCGCAACCAGTGGGTCCAATGCAGCGGAGCTCTACTATCGTCCGGGCTGATATCGAGCCGTTCTGGTTTTAAGAGTTTATCCATGGAGAAGTGTGGAATATTTTATTTGGAATAAATTGTAATACAAATAATGACAAATAGATCTATCTGAATAACAGGCTTTATTCCAAATAAAATAGAGGTAAATCTTCAAACACATAAAGTGGAACAAATACACGAGGCACTAGATGAAGAGAGCCGAAGGAACACGTGCGAGGGAGAAGAGCACACGAGAACAATGAATCACTTAGCTCAATTTTTTGCAAGCAAAGATCAGAAATTCTACAAGCATGGAATTATGCTACTACCAGAAAGATGGCAACATGTGTTGGACCAAAATGGTCAACTATTACCAGAAAGAAGGCAACATGTGTTGGACCAAAATGGTCAATATATAATTATTGCCAGGCAGAGACCCTACAAACATAGCTGCCACACATACCACACAAGCTATTGAGAAACTTTAAAAATGAAAGATCTAAGCATGATATTATAGCAGCTTTCGTTAAAAAAACATGATGTGTCAGCCAAAATTGTTTCTGGGGTATAGCAACTAGCCAAATGCTGCTATGACAGAGGAGAAGCTGCTAATGTTGAGGCAAAAATTAAATAACATGCAATATAATACCATCTGCACTGGTTAATTATATAAAAGTTAAAGAAATGCTTATTATACTCATGTAGTTTTATCATACTTAATAAATTATGCTTACGCCTTGAAATTAATGATAAGAGTAGGTATAAAACATTATTTTTTAAAATGGGACAATCATTTTGATACAGAGGGAGTATAATTTTAATTACATATGTTATTCAAAGTTTAATTTTTCAAAAACAATAGAAGATATTTTTTCTCACATGTTTCAAGAAGATCTGTGTATCTTGAACTTCTCTAAAATACAATTGGTCAAAATTTGCCATGAGTGTTTTTTTAATGGCTATATATTGCCATTTGTCTTCAATATATCAAATAACTCCATAATAAACAACTATGAAAAAATTGTATTATTCAATTAGACATAAAGAAATTCTATAAAAAACAATAAGTAAAGCTTTGCATTAATTATTCATATAATATTTAGCTACAGCAATTTTGAATATCTTTTAAAATAAAAATAAAATAAGAAGTCAACAAGAATTGAATTTTAATTTTTTTAAACAAAAACTAGAAATAATTACAAATATATTTTTCAAATTTTAATATGCATACCTTAAGAATATTTATTCTAAAATTAATATCTTTCATAAACAAACAAATCATAGAACCATACAATATAATTCCAAAATAAGACTATCCCTTTACAAAAATTACCTGATAAATGATTCTGCATGATTGCTAATTGTTTGTGAATGAAAAAAGTGATTTTTTTTATGGTAAATAATACAATGATAAGTTAGACACCAATTTTTTTATTGCTTTTTGTTGATATTAAACTATTTCAAAAAATCATTTTTATGCAGCTGTTTAGGTAATTTTGCCCACTGTGCAACAAAGTCAATATTACTGATGCAACAAAATAATGCTTATATATTTGAGGTAATATTGCTTATAAAATATCTGATTTGAATGAAATTTATTATTAGAATCCTCTATGGTATTAGTGTGCAACCTGTAGATTGCAGTCCCTGTGCAGATCACATAAAATATAAATTTAATATTTTCAAAATAAATATTGAATAGGTTAGTTTAATTTAAGTCATCATACCACAAATGGAAAATATCTGGCAGAGGCCAGAGCTTATTACAATTGCCACCCCATGATGCTGACTAGATGATTGTGATGAAAGTGTCAAGATCATCTTTTGAAAGGTGCTTGCATAATGTGACGTTGCTGGTAATAATAAAGCTGACACACTGATTCAAAATGTCTATCAAAGAATGGAATTCATTCTACATTTGCTTAATCTTTTGTGCTGTTCATTGGGCAATCAAGGACAACTCATTCATCAATTGGCAAGCATTTTGGAATTAGAGCCAAAAAATGGATACATCACCCATCAATTCTTGCCAAACATAACAGATAAACTCAGGAAAAATTTTTTGTTACTATCACATCACACAAGTATCTACTGGTCATTGTAACTTTCTATTTTATGTGTATACATTCAAGATAACCAACAGTCCTAACTGTCAGTATGATAATTACAGTGAACAAACAATACCTCACAAGGGGAGCTTGCGAACCGGGTAAAAACGAAAAGGAACCAAACTTTATAAATAAAGATAGTATAGATAGATAGTTCGACCAGTCGATTATTAAGAGGTATAATTCAAATAAGATCGGAAGAGCGTCGTGTAAACGCTTAATCAACAATCAAATTCGGAATTCATTCATGATGCGAAAGAGAAAAATGTGGTGTGAGGCGGTCCATCAAAGCGTATCTTTCCGCCGACCGCTGTTATAATCGGCGTAAAGATACGTTCCAAAAAAGGCGCTCTTTTCTCGGAGTATGCCTTATTAGTCATTCTAACGTTTGCAGCAAAACTTTGGATAAAAGCTCATTTCTCAAACTTTTATCGGAAGTTTTGATTTTAAACTTCGAAATTTAGTTTTTAAATTTTGTTCAATATTCTATAAATATATGTAAAATTTAAATATATAAATATATGTATATATATTTATACCGTGAGTTTTTCTTGAAACCGAAGTCTGATTTTTGGCATCGAGCCACTTCTGATGCATATATCGTGTCAAGAATCATTGGCTACGAAATTTTTTTTAATTCTAATGGCCATGCGTTTGAATGTATTGGCCGTTTTGAACGGATTCAAATCAGTGAACGTTTCCCACTCTTCTGGGGTTGTCCGAGCGAAGAGTCGGCCGACCCCGGAAGAGCGGAAGATGGCCATAAGCAGCCGAGGAACAGTCAGTTCAGACCAGCGGTCAAGAGAATAAGTTCCGTCAATTACTGGTGCACTCAAGAGTATTTATTCTTTAAGTTCTTTTAGTTTCTTAACTATAATTAAAGTTCTGTTTTATAATTTATTAATGTAGCTTTATTTATAGACTATTTTACGCTCGCAATGTGACTTTATTGCACATGAAAATAATCTTCTTCCCTGTTAATATGGAGGGTATAGCCCACCCGCCTTGTTCTCCAAGCTTTTATGTGACAATAAAAAGAAGGAAAAAATATGTTAAAGGAAAAAACATGTTGAATTTATTTTTTACAGACAATACTATGATAATCAAAATAAAAACATTTCAGACATAAGATAAATCGACATCTTGCGCACTTGATAAATCTTATTTCATCAGGACAATTAATACATGTGAGAAAATCTGTACATAAAAATTCAAAACATGCTTGCTTAACATTAGAAAATTGGCAACGATTATCTGCTATTCCGGCTGACCCCAAGAATACAATATTAGTAGTCTGAATATATCGGATATATATAAATCTACAATTTATTCTTTTCTTGTAAATGGAATACTTATCGTCTCTTTTTCCTCTTCAGTAGTATAATGGAAATTGGAATCTTCATTAGAATAGATGACTACTTGGGAACAGGAACAACAATCTGATTGTGAGACATTTGATGATAGCGGACATCGATGTAAATCTAGAACTGTTTTTAAATAAATGTGTCGAATAAATAAACAACTTTTATTCAAAATTCAATTTCATTTTACTATGAAATGTTATTTGCCTAATTATTTTTGAAGCTTAAAACTTAGAAAATATTTCATATTGAGAGATTGGCAGTGATGTTTTATGAATTATAATACTAGATTTAAGTAGTATATATATATACAGTGAATTCTGCTTAATTGGGCCAAATCTCAAAGAACGGAAACCAAAATAATAAACTAATACATAATTTAAATGCTTAATTGGGACAACTTTTCACTTAATTGGGGCAGTAGCAGAAAAGGAATTTTCAATTTTTGATATATTTTAGGGATTTTTCGAAAGTATGGCAACATTACGTACACTAATACTTGTTGTATGCTTTCTTAAAAAAATCCTTATATAAAAATTATAACAACATTTTATTGTACCAGTAATTTTTCAGGTTAAACCTTTCAACAAGACAATACAGACATAACACAATGGAGCGGGTCGTTTCTTCACATCCTATTACATACATATCGTTGACACACTGTCGCCGCACTAATATAAACATCCATTCTTTAGTAAAATTATAAGTAAATATCATCGTTGATAAATAATGCATAACAATACTGTATTCGGCAACACTAGTGTGATGAGAATCAGTTATCTATTGTCGTGAGCCTAGCAAGTGTGAATCTACTTAAGAGTCTACCGTTATTGTATCTAGCGATATTCATTTACAGTGTCGATTTCATTTAAAATTTTTAAATTTTTGCCAAGATGCCAAGAAAGGATTTTATACTTTCAAGTAAAATTGCTATATTTGCCAAGATGCCAAGAAATGATTTTACACTTTCAAGTAAAATTGCTCGCTTGGATAAAATTAAAAGCCAGCCATTTAATACAAGCCATGGTAGACTCCCTGAAATAAACCAAAATCTACCATAGCGCATCTCCTACAAAAGAATTCAACTGCATGAGGAGTGGACATTACAGAAAGAAATTCCAGGAACATCCAAAAGAAAATGTGATGGAAAGGATCCAGATATCAAAGAAGCATTAGATCAATGGTTTTTGTAATGGAAAGGATCCAGAAGTCAAAGAAGCATTAGATTAGAAGCGTGAATATCAGCAGCCCAGTGTTGAAGACAAAGTCAGAGGAGGTCATTAAAAAGCTAATAATTAGGTACCTATTTTAATAAGGCATTAAAATAGGTATCTAATTATTATTTTTTACCTATTATTTATTTACCAATGAATTACATATTTTATTTTTGAATTTATTATTACTTTGTTTAATTGGTGTAGCCACTTAATTGGGCCAAAATGTGGGCAGGCATTGGCATGGAGAATGCTTATGCACTTGCTCAACATTCCTCTTCTCTGGTTCTGAATTGCCCTTCTGAGTTTCTTCAGTGTTTCACAATACCTGTCAATGTTTATTGTGATCCCAGCAGGCTGAAAGTTGACCAACAATACCCCCTTCCGGTCTGAAAACACAGTTGCCATGACTTTACTGGCAGACTGTGTTTGTTTGAATTTTCGCGGCTTGGGGGAAGAGGGATGCCGCCACTCGCGTGACTGTTGTTTGGTCTCAGGTGTAAAGTGAAATGCCCAGGTTTCGTCACCCGTGACAATCGAGTCCAAGACGTTGACCTTTTCATCTGCATAGCGGCGAAGAAATTCGTGGGAAGAATCAACTTGTTGCTATTTGTGGTCTTCTGTCAGCATACGTGGTACCCATCTTGCACAAACCTTCCAATATTCCATTAGAATCCTGTGCATGGTGTTTCAGGAAACCTCAGGAACCAACATGCAGAGAGAATCTAGACTGATCCTCCGATCTTTACGCAAGTTTTCCTCAACCTTCGCGACTGTCTCGTTGGAAATTGATGGTTTACCGCTCCTTTCTTGGTCGTGAATTTCGGTATGACCAGCTGTAAACTCTCTACACCACTTGAGAACGTTTCGACATCCATGCATGACTGTCCATACACTTCCATCAATTGGCGATGAATTTCAACCGGTTGAATGTCTTTTGCGTTCAAAAAGTGAATAACTGTACGAACTTCGCACTTAGCAGTAGCATTCAACGGGAGCTCAATTTTGAATAGCTGTCAAATTAAGACTGAGCATCCCAACAAAGGGCACACATGCTTATCTGGGAGTGTAGGAACTGCCACTTTCAACAATGTGGCCAACAACCGTACTAACAGTTTCACTATGTCCCCAAAAAATAGGAGACCTTATTTTTGGGATCGCCTTTGTATAAAGAATGATTAATTTATTTATTTAAAAGTGCAGCATGAATATGTTTTTGTTATATTTATGCTGTTATTAGAGATGATTGTATTCTTAATACAAAGCTTATCTATGATATCATTAGTACAATCATTGTATCAGGTCATCCTATAAACAGAAGTTGATTTAATGGTGGGTGCACCGGGCGCATGCCCGGGGCCCACAAAACCCCAACTTTACACATTTTTCTAATGCAATTATAATTACGTACAAGTTTCCAATCAATAGTAAAACCTGAAAGTATGTTTATATTCGCTTATTTTTATTAACAACCAAAGCCCAAATACAATGACAAACAATTACCGTATGCCGAATACGAATATTACACTGGCAACACTGCGAAAAGTATGTAAGTATGTTCTTGTATGTTGTATGTAAAGTATGTATGTTCTTGTATGAAAAGAGTAAAAAATTATCTTAGAAATTCAATGTCAAAGGAAAGATTAAATAATATGACTAATTTATATTAATATATAGAGAGCGATTTACTTAAAAGTATTGAATGTGAAGAGATAATTGGCAAGTTTGCAAAACTAAAAGCTAGAAAAAATTTATTTAAATATTTTCATATTTTAATTTCAAGTAAAATTCTGTACATTTATATTAAAATTTTGCTGGAATAAAATATAAATAATACATAATATGTTTTATTTATTTAATATGGTCAATATGTATTTTTATTCCCTTGATTCTGTTTTTTTAAGGGGCCCAATATTTTTTCTGCGTCTGGGGCCTCAACCGGTCTCAATCTGCCAATGCCTATAAAATAATGTCATTTTTTTGCACGTATGAAGAAAATAAACAAAACTTACCTAGAACAGATCTTTTAATCATAATAAAAAGGGCCCCAAGTACTTACAACCTTCTCCCACTGTTCAATAAGTTTTTGAATGCCAGACTTAAAGAAGTCCATGGATTTCGATCCAAAAAGAGTTCAGACAGAGTTCGGTGCACTTCCTTGACATTTCAAAGTTTTCTCCCAGAAAGATAGTGTTCAAGGTTGCAAAACAGATGGTAATCAGATAGTACAACATCAGGGGAATATGCTGGTTGGGAAGTTTTTTCATCCAAACTCTTGCAACTTGGCACAACTCATTTTTGTCATTGTGTGGTTCACACAATCACCATGTCTTTATGATTAAGAGTGCCAGAGGTTTTCTTTGCAAGGCAATGCATAGATGCTCTAGTTGCTGACAGTAGACCTTCCCTGTGTGGGAACCGCAACAAATATGATTTGTAATCTCAATAAAATGAGAAAAATTAACTCATGGAACAAAGAAACTGTAAAAGGGAGAGGTGAATTATGAGAATTGAGAGAGAAAATAAACATTATTGAATGGCATTACCTTGCATGTAACTTCATTCTCAGCATCATAAATCCCAAAGTGAAAACAAGGGTTATGTCAAGAGTGAGGGATCGTGCTTGTGCAAGTGTCTTGAGTAGGACGCAGCCATAATATAGCATTTGCATATTTATTTAAACCTTTTGCAAATATATTTAAACTTTATGTAAAACAATTGATTGATGGAAAAGCAACGCCTTATAATACATGAGTCTGTTCATCTGTTCCCGGACTGTGACTTGGGTATAAAATTTAAACCAACTTACTTAAATGTTACCCACACTGCCACTCGTGTTATATATATATATATATATAACACGAGTGGCAGTGATTCAAGTTCTCCGAACTCTTACATTGCTCAATGCAGAGTTGGAGGAAGGCGTGAAGAGTATGAGGTTTCTATGAAAAAAGAAACCGTTTGTCAAATTGTATGAAGAAGGTTTTTCTATAAAGGAGATGGTGTGAATAGCGAATAAACAAGTATAATATTGATATATGAAAATAAATTTATTTTCAAATTAATACAAAGTTTGAATGAGAAAAATATATACAGATATTAAAATATATATATATATATTAAATTTAGTGCAGTGGTTAGCTAGTAGCTATGGCTGATAACAAAAGAAACATGTCCATAATGTAATTGGTACAATCCTGGGAAGTAATACTATATATAATGCATTTCTTATGGAAGGCATACTTAAGAGATGGTGTCAAAATCAAGTATAAAATGGAATACGGGGAAAAACATAATTAGAAAGTACAGAAGAGATAATTTTGAGATGCTAAACAATGGACCACAAAGAAACAGGCCAAAACTACTTAATCCCAATGTCTTTCGTCTAATAAAAGCAGCAGTTGAGAAAGAGCCTGGAATTACTCTTATGAAAATCAGAGAGAAACTTCTTGAATATGAAATTGAGTTAAGTATGTCTACACTTAACTATAGAAAACTGCTTATACTAATTATAACTCTCAATAATATAGAACAGCACTATTTCTCAATTGCTGCTTCTATATATATATTAGGTGAAGGACATTGGGATTAAGTAATTTGGTCTGTTCCCTCATGGTCCGTTGTTTAGCACCTTAAAATGATCCCTTCTGTACTTTTTAATTATGCTTTTCCCCGTATTTTATTTTATACCTGATTTTGATGCTGCCTCCTTTATATATAAGTCAATTTAAATTTTATACCCAAAGTCGCAGGCGGGGAAAAGACGAACAGAGTTGTGCAGTATAAGACTTGCTTTTCCATCCATAGACTGTTTTGCTCAGTTTTTAAATAAATTTGTAAAAAGTTTAAATATATTTGTAAAAGGTTTAAATATATTTGCAAATGGGTTAAATATATTTACAAATGGGTTAAATGAATTTGCAAAAGGTTGAAATAAATATTCAAATGCTATATCAATAAAACAGGATGGAAAACAAAAGGGAATAATAGAATATGAGAAGGAAGTACTAATGTTTTTTGCATTCTAGAAAATTAATCATAATGGACCAGATTTATATCATAATAGAGGGGGTTATTAGATGTGTGGGAGCATTCAGAGAAAGTAAAAGTAATAGTACTTAATGACCTTACTAAATCCTTACTTTTCAGAGAAGCCTTAGAAATTGAATGCTTCCATGCATTTAATAAACCCTATCTACAATGATACTACAAATCTGGTTTGCTAAAATTAATTTTCTAGAGTAAAAAAAACATTAGCCTTTCCTTCTCGATTCTATTTATTCTCTTTTGTTTTCTAACCCATATTATTATTATTCCTTTTTTTTTTATCTGTTTTCTTTGTTTTAGCTTTATGTATTTTTTGTTTCTCCATTTTTGGTTGCATAGCCCCCATTTTCCTTTGTATTGTGATGGTCCTTTCATTTCTCCTCTTTCCCATTTTGTTTCTGTTTGTTTTCTCTATAAATTATAATTCTGCTTTTCTTTTAACTGACAGTGGTCTCCCATCCATTTACATATACTTTCTCTTATTACTACAATTCATATTTCATTCCAGTTCATTATACAACCTGATGATGATCTCTTTGATTTAAGATCAAAAGTGCTTGTTTTTGTGCAACTTTGTTAATATTTTATACCATTAAAAATTTATTTATTTTGTATTGTCATATATTGTGTTTTCTTGCATTTATTCAATTATGAGTATCACCAAACTAATTTTCAATCAATAAATTTGAGTTTGATGCTTGCATATTTTAAATTTGAGAGTCGTGAGTAAAAATGTTCTGCACTGCAATCATTATTATGCTAATAAACCAAACTTCTTCAAAGTAAACCAAACTTTCATTACAATAAAATAGACATTTTTGCATTAGAAGATCAAATACTATATATTGAAATTGATCAATATCATTAATAGAATTTTCATATTTCAATAAAATATAAATTAGAATAATGTACAGGGCCCCATGAGTAATTACAATCTGTCAGCTTAACTGCGACCACCAATGCAAGTACGCATGTGCTAACTGAACGAGTCCAGAGACAAAATAGGGATGACAGCTTTGCACATGGATGTCTTCAAATGCAAGATAACTGAAGTTGAATGGAAGTTTATTATAATGTCGAATGCTAAATGATTAGTTTCGACGTTGGAAATAGTATATTTAACAGAACTTAATATAATATTATTTAATATTCCCACCTGTCATTATACCAACTGCAACTCTCCCTTTCGTGTTTGGACTTATCCACCTTAGCTAGGTGCGGCTTTCGTGGATGGACAATAATATGACTGTAAAGGCACTGGATTATTTCATCAGATATATGATTTCAATATAGATTATATAATTGATGTTTGACAATATTTGTTATTAGTAACAATTAACAAAATGCTTAATAATATCAAAGGAATGAATCTCTCTTCAGAATTAATTTCTTAGAAGATAACCTTTTCAAGAAATTTGATTTACAGCTTTGTAAATAAATTAAATAAAGCATATAAATACAAAACAGAGACATATATTCAATTTTATTCATATTTCATATAAATAGAATTGAAAAGAAACGTCAGTAAGTAATATAATAAAGGTGATCAGAGAAACAATTTCCATATGTGATATGCAAAAAATTATAGATAAATTGACTGGAAATCTATGATGAATAGTAATTGATATATTTTTAATATTCACCAAAATACACTAATTCAGAACTGTTAATTTCTAAATATACATAGGCCTCTGCACTGATGGGCAAGACAGGGCTCTTGCCTCTGATTTTTCAATTTTATTATAATTCATCTCACTTAAATGGTTAATTTTATTTCAGTATACAGTACCAATATACTGTACTTTGCCTTCTCTGGAAAAAGTTCTGAAGGTATTTATATGGGGTTATCATCCCATATAAATAAAAAAATTGAATTGCCATTTCAGCTATTTTTTTTATTGTCCATCTAAATAATCTTGCCTGCTATAGTCAGTTTTAAAATACTGTTGTTATTTAAATTGAAACCTAAAGTTTATTTTTCCTTAATTTTGCTTAATTTACTTAAGATTGTTTAATTTTCTTTTATGAGATAATCAGCACTGCTGCATGAGTATAAGATGTCCTTGTGCAAACTTTTATAATGGTGCCCTTGACAAAAAGAGGTTTTTGTAACAGATAGTGCAAAATTTTACTTTTTTGAGTATTAATTGACAGGACAAAACAATCCCTCTCATAGACTTCTTTCTATGGAGAAGCCAGATTGTAGAGGCAGGAATGGATGGACTGAACGTGGACTCATGAATAGATTTTCCCAGAAGAATGTAATTGAATCCAAATCCTCAATTTGAATGGAAAGCTGAAGTTTTTCCATGCAACCAACCAGAAGGGTTTTTCTTTTGTGTTGTTTAATACTGCTTTCTACCCAAGGAATACTAAGCAACAGGGCATTCCAGTGTCCCCCATGACTTATCCTCCTGATGGAATCAGCCATCAGATGGATGATGAAGTTCAACAGGACAGACCCCACTTCTTCTGAAAAATCTGGAGATTGGAAACTGGGAATTGAATTTAGATCCTTCAGGGTGGAAGCATAACATGTTTCTATCACAACCATCCAGTCAATTTTCTGACCTTATCCCCAATTCAGAAATGGGCATGTTTGAATTTTTATTGATAGCATGCTACTTGGGACATTAACATGGAATCAAAATTCTGTTTGTAAATGAGATTTAATCTTCAATCTGATTACAGAAGGAATATTTATTTGAAGAGAATATGGTACAATAAATCAGCTATCAAACATTAGAAAAATCAATTGTTTTAGAGATGGAAGTCTGTTGGTATGGTCAGGAGATCACTTTCAATGGCTACATAGATCTATATATCTCTGAGAGAGGCATTTTGAATAAACAATGCTATAGAAATTATATCAATAGTACATCAAAATTTCAATAGTACTGTAATTTGAATTTGTCATTATTGTGAACACAATTTCCCATAGATGAAATGCTACAAAAGAAGGTTAGGTTCCTCAGTCGTCAAAACTGAATATTCAAAATGTCTTTAAAAAGTAATAGAGTACAATATACAGTAGTAATGTTGAATAAATGCTTCTTATTCTTTAAAATGAGAAAAATCTATATCTTGCCTTTACAACACTTTATATTTGCAGGAACTAGTTATAGATTTTTTTATGTGATGCTATAATGAGCAAAATTGATTTTTTTATTACAGAGTAATAATGTGAATAGTAACACTCTTGTGCTTCATATTCTATTCACTCATTCAATAATGAAGTGTATGAATGAGTAAAATGCAAGTGAACATTGGCTGGCTTCATAATGCCACACAAATTAGATCATGCATATAATATAGCCAATGTTTCATTTCTTTCTTGGCATCAGTTTTTAAATTACAAATTTTCTTTAATTTGTCAGTAATAGCCAATGTCATCCAATAAACCATGAATCATGAGCTCAATTTTTCTTTTAATAATAATTCATGAAAAACAACTCGATAAATCTGAATTTTATTGTCTTCCATAATAAAATTTGTACCAGAAAAATAAGTCACCATACTGAAATTGATAAGTAACCAGTTTTGACATATGGCTCACTTTTCTTGATTTAACTTCAAGTATTAATAAATAAATAATTGTTGATCCAAGGATCAAAAGAATCATAGTCAGTCAAAGAGTTAAATATGAAAAACAGAACTATACTCTTTTACAGATTTTATTAATCTGATTTTGTTTTCTCATGGTATCCAAATATTGTTGATAATGTAGTTTTATAAGATTTTTTTAAATTTTGAAAATTTTTCAAAATAAAATTGATCTATTTTTGCCTTAAGAATTTATTATATCTTTTGACAGTTTTTATATTGGGTTAAGAGAAAGAATTTGAATTATTAAATTCTTGAAAAATTTTTGAAAGAATTCATATATTATCTTGAATTTACATAATCATAAATTTTCATTTTTGATTTTTAAATTTTTAGGAATAGTTGTTGCTATTACATTAAAAAATGGAAGATAAAATTAATGGTTTAATTGAAGAAGAAGAAAAGGCCATAGATAAGTTTGATCCAGAAGATCCAGAATGTCAGAGACAAATGTGGCGACCTGCTGACATCGAACAAGATATGAAAGAAATGATACGACGTAAAAGAGTTGAAATGATCATGAATAGGTAATTTAAAAATTTTTAGCTTTAATTATGAATTTCCATGAAATATAGTGATTTACTTTCATTTCAATATAACTCTAAAACTTTGATTTATCAGTTTTAATTAATTTGCTAAATTATTTAATTGGACTCTGAAATGCTTTTGGACCATACATCAATAATAATATACTTTGATCAAAAAGAGATGATAAATAAACTTTTCTTGACTGTTACTTTTTATTAAAATACTTTTTGGTAATTCATTATCTTTCTTCCTGTTTCCTATTTTACTTTTTGATATTTGTCCATTATCAGTAAAGTACAGAATAAAAATAAAAAATGCAAATCTCTGTCTTTATGATTTTTATTCTGTATATTATTGGTGGTTTAAATATCTGAAAGTATTTTATTAAAAATTAATAAAATACTTTCAGATATAAAAATTAATAGATTGAGAAAAGCGAGTTTGTTATCTTTTTTGTGTATTTGAACTAGAACTATTTTTATTTATTTAATGACATCAATTATTAAAAATTTTATTTAAAAAATCAGTAAACATTCTTTCTATCAATAAATTTAATTTAATCATTCAAAATTGCTGAATGAAGAATGGCTGCTATATTGAATATTACTAAATTACCATAAAGTATTAATGGTTATCATTTCAATCCAAATAGATCTATATTATTGAAACATTTTTTGTCTATATAGAGAGTGATCATAAGGTCCCTATATATGCTAATTAAAGTTATACAGGATGAACATAAAGGGCCAATTGTTTAAACGGAGTTTTTATTGTCCACGGTTTACAGCAAAAACCGAGGCTAGACAGCGTTCAGGTAAATCACAGTTTTACAAGCATTGCAAAGATGTTGACTATGCCGAGTCTAACAGAATGGCGGCCTAACCTCGGTTGTTACTACAGTTCCTATATGCTCCCGTCATTTGAAAATTTTCACCCAATCAGTATCTTGTGCCCTACTGATGACATCAGTAATATGGTGGAAGTTCGAAGTGAAGAAATGAAGAATGTTTTAAATTGCATTTAAAACATTTAATATATTCTTAAATTATATTTCAATCAATAACAATTCGAATTAAATATGAAGGATTCTACAAACTATAAAAATTTAACACTTGCGCAAGAAGACGCGGTCTAGATTCTAAACCTGGCTAGTGGCTGGTCTAGAATATACTTTAGAAACCAGCTTTTTAGATGTCATCTGAGTTTCATCTGCTAAAACGCTTCGTTTATGCAATGCAAGTTTTATAAAACCGTGGTTCAGACTGCAGCTGAGGTCTAGAATGCGTTTAAACAATCGGCCCAAAGTCTTTCCCTGATTAAGAAAAATCATAACTTAAAAACTGTTAGTTGATGCGGTTGTGTATGCAGTTTGTAGCAATACATAGACCAATTCTTAGAGTTTTTTCTATTGTATGGGTATGTAATCCATGGATAATGTAATTGGCATTGCAATCATCAATACCAAAATGGCATCTATGAAGGAGAAATTCCAATGTATTTTGTAATATTATGAAACAAAATTCCGAGTAACAATTCACTGAAACTTCAGAAATGAATATGGATGAGATATGCCAGATATTAAAGTATCAAAGATTAATATGCAAAGTTTAAAGAGACTGGCAGTATTGGTGACCTTAAAAGAACTGGTATTCTGAACAACATCAGTAGTCTTGTCACCAGGGCCAGAGGAAGGGTTGTCAGTGCCCTAATGCAAAACAGTAATTGGCACTCCTTCCCTCAAAAAAAAAGAAAATAAATTCTACATGATTTTATATATATTTTAAGTTTTAATGCAGTATGTTGATATATACATAAACAGCATTTTTGTATCACATAGCAAAGTGATGGGAAATACGGATTGTATAAACCCAGCATAAGAAGATTTAATTGAGAAAATCATAAGAGAAAAACAAACCGTAGTAAATTATAATTGACAAATGTTTATATTTCCTTATTTTGTAAAAATAATGAATCAAATTGCATTAATTAATATTTGAAACATAACAAAAATGTTTTCTTAATTTTGCACTTTTTTGGCATCCCTCTTGTATTGGCGCTTCGTGCCTTGCTTACCTTGCTTACCATCTTCTGCCGGCCCTGCTTGTCACTCACATTAATGGGAATGACAAGACTGTTGATATTGTGTGTGATAATTTTCAATGCAATCCTTGGAAATCTACTCATTATGCCTCATATGAACTTGGCATATCTCAGAGTACAGTGGTTAAAATTTTGCAAAAATGACTTCATTTATATGTGTATAAATTGCAGATTATTCAAGTCTTGGAACCAGATGATCATCTTCAATATGCTGCTTTTGCTTTGAAGATTTTTCAATCAATTGATGAAGATTAATAATTATCTTAAATATATATATTTTTCTGATGAGACTACTATTCATATCTCTGAGAAGATAAATAGACATAACATCTGTATTTGAGGGTAAGAAACACTTGTGTTATTTTAGAGAAAAAGAAGCACAGTCTTAAAGTGAATATTTGGTATGACCTAATGCATAATAAGATCATTGGACCTTTCTTTTTTACTGACAAGGGAAGCTCAGATACTCAGGTTACTGATTTTTTTTGAAATTGCATACACTTGTAATAGTTCCCTAAGACAATATAATGTACAAGCAATAAAATGTACAACTCAAGCATTGTTGAGAAAATAGAGTAAGAATTTTCACACTGAACTTATACTGTATATGCTAGAATTCAAAAAACTGCATTAATGTCTTAGTAGCACAATGGTTAGTGTCTTCATAATTTCATGAGAGTTGGTTCAATTCTCAGCTATGATTTTTTTTTTTATTTTTAGTATTTTTCTTACAGTTTTTGTGTAAACACAGTTATTTGTATTTTTTTTTATATTTAAATATTTTATGGATGTTTGCATATTTTTTTGGTTAACAAATTACACCACTTTCCATTCTGTAAGAATACTAACTTTCTGACTGCAGTATGAATTAGAAGTTTCTACAGCTGTGTCTATTTTTACAGATAGATTAAAAACTTTATCGAATGTCTTCAAAATTGCCCATATTTGATTGAAAACGAACAAAAAATTGCATCATATGAAAATGCTATCAAAATTCATTCAATAATACATCATCAATTCCAACTTAAGACAAGCTTTTATAGCAAGAAAAAACTTTTATTAACAAAGAGTAAAACGTTTTTGATCTATTATGAGACCCGAATCAGTACATAAATGATGAATGGAATTTGAATAATTAATTAAGGTTGGAACACATTCAAATTAAAAGTCCAGAATACATTCAAAATAATATTATATAATAATAATGTATAAGTTTACATAAAGATTAAGTTTTTTTATTGTATATTTGTTATGATATCATTAAATACATTATTATTAACATTAAATGGTTTTCATTATGAGCTAATTTAAGTAGACATTATAAATTATAATGTGCTGGCTACCTCCAAGAACAAGAGAGGGTTTCTGGATTATAATTGTTTACAAGATTATATTTTGATCTCTGTTTTTTGATCTCAATAATTTCCAAGGTCGCCATACCATAATTATTTTTAAGGCCAACATACATGGCAGCACGTTATAATTTATAATGTGTACTTAAATTAGCTCATAATGAAAACCATTTAATGTTAATAATAATGTATTTAATGATATCATAACAAATATATAATAGAAAAACGTAATCTTTATGTAAACTCATACATTATTATTATATAATATTATTTTGAATGTATTCTGGACTTTTAATTTGAATGTGTTCTAACCTTAATTAATTATTCAAATTCCATTCATCATTTATGTACTGATGCGGGCCTCATAATAGACCAAAAACGTTTTACTCTTTGTTAATAAAAGTTTTTTCCTGCTATTGCTTGTCTTAACTTGGAATTAATTAGGAAACAGATTGAACTTTATTTATTTATATACATCATCAAATTATCTGCATCCATATTTTTGAAAATGTTGCATTAAGCATGATTTATGTCAAAATTATCTGACAAAAGAGAAGTTTTTTGTAATGTGAGCAAGATTTGCTTTGAAATAGAGGATCTTACAATCTTTTTTTATATGTCAGTACAGTGCATTCATTTGATGCAGTCGGTTTTGAATTAATTTGTATTTTCAATGTCTGTATGATAAATATCACCCTGCTTCATATATTAATCAAGCATCTCTGAAAAATAATACATTCTTATCCCATTGATCCCCATCCTCCACAATCCAGTTTCCCCTCCACAGGGATGGGCAACCTATGGAAGGGCTTATTTCTCCCCATCACTTACAAACTAGTATTCTTACAGAATGGAAAGTGATGTCATCTGTTGACCAAAAAAAAGAATATGTATATATAGATAAAATATTTAAAAGAAATAAAAAAATACAAAACAGTTTAAGAAAAAATAAAAACTCTCAAAGCCAAGAATCGAACCAGCGGTCACACAATTATGAAAGTAATATACTAACCATTGTGCTACTGGGACATCTATGCTGTTTTTAAATAATGTATATGAACTCAGTCCGAAATTTCTTGCTCAATTTTCTCAACAATACTTGAATTGTGCACTTTATTGCTTGCACATTATATTGTCTTGGGGATTACTACAAGTGTATGCGATTTTGAAAAAGTCAACAACTTAAATGTCTGATCCTTCCCGTGTGAGCCTGCCATTTTAGCAAACATTTATCTTAACATGATGGAGCTGCACATTGCACTTGAGTTAGAAGAATTTCAGCTATGGATAGTTTAGCAATAAAATGGTGCACCACTACACCAGGATATAAATGATCATCAAAATTCTTGGATACAATATTTCCAAATCAATGGAAGGGATGGTCCAACATCATAGTTATACATTCACTGGACATTACCCCTCTTGATTTTTTATAGGGGGTTTATTAAGGACAAAGTATATTTGACAACAGTTCTTGACATTTAAACTTTCAAAGTTTAAATGTCAAGAACTGATGTCAAATTTTAACTAATGCTTTAATGGCAGTGACTGAGAGTTTATTGGAGAAAACATGAAGAGAAATTGAATATCGATCAGATGTTATCTGAGTAATAAACAGAACATATGTTAAAATATTCTAGTGTAGAAAAGAAATCTAAAAATATTATTTATTGTTTGGTAAAAACTTTTTTGAGTGAAGTAAAATGTGAAAAAATCCTATGTTTATACCTAGCATAGTTTTCATGTAATAAATGTTTCAAATCAGGAAAAGACTTAATGTTTACTCTATGTATTTCCATTCATTCTCTATACAAATTAAAATTTTTTTCTCATGTTCTGGAATCTTCCATGTTGATTATTGAAAGTCATTAAAATGGGTTCTTGATAACTGTTTTTAGATCTTCATCTGTTATTAGGTAGAGTTGAAAAATTTTCTCTTTCAAAATGCCTTAAAGCAAATTGTCACATATCACATAAGACAGTACAATAAGCAGGAGAATAATAAATAGACCCATTTAAGCATAAATGAGTAAAAATAACTTTAATTGAAATGCATTCAGCCAATCTTGGCCCACTTTGGGAATACATAAAAAATTCAAAATTTTATTACCATAGTAACAAAAACATATCAACAAAAGATATTTGATGCAGTTGTCATAGCAAACACTGGGATTTAACTATTTTAAATATAGTAGCCTACTGTAATTAAAATAATTTAATCTCAGTGATTAGTGGGCCATAATATAAAAAATAATCCATAACATTTAAAAATTTTAAATATTTTATTATAACTGTAAGTAATCATACTTTACTTGGAATGTAGTAAGTCCTATATAGTAAACAAATTAATATTTGTTAAATGCAGATTAAATTAAATATTATAAAGATTTTATGCATTTTAAAATATTGTATGGTTTACTATTATGCAGAGTAAAAATTATAAAAAAAATCTAATTTTTGATATCAGAGGATAGAAACTTGCATTAAATTATAATAAACAATGACAATGCCACATGTAAGGATAGATCAGTCCAAAAAAATGCATGGAAAACTCCATGAATACAGCTTTAAACTGAGCTATCATAAGCTCAGTTTAAATCTGTCCAGTGCCATACATCATAGTATGACATTGGACAGTGAGTATAATTTTGAATAACTAGTATGCCATATAGTCCTGGGCACCAATGTATTAAACTCTGAAGTCAGAGGGTTGGCTTATACACAAGTGTATCTGGTATTTATGTATATATAATTAATAAGAAAGCTAAGTGATTTCAATGTAAGTAATTTTGTTATTTTGAATATATCTTTAATAAACATAAATCAATGAATATTTCTTGATTGTGATGATTGAATTTTTATAATGAATAATATTATGCTACAGAGAATGCTCTGATTGTTTCATACTTGTAAATGAAACAATTTTCAAACAAGTGTGAATAAAACTGGACTAAATATTGTAATAATAATAATAGACCTAACATTCTATACATGAATCTGAACTATATTGCCAGAGAAAATAACAAGAAAATCAATGAACATTAAAAACAATATACTGTAATACTTGAACCTGAAATCTTTAATCATAATTCAGCACTTTGCCACAAGCTTTTTTCTCAAGGGATATGTGTGGGAACAGTGCACCTTTCCACAATTTGACACAGTGTAAACCATATGCTTGCCTTTATCAATAACAAATTTCAGACAGTTCAATATAATATATAATACTGAGATACAAATAGATCTAATATTCAAATAGACATATGGTTAAGATTTTATGATTATTATTATTTAAACTTAAAATATGACAGCTTAGATATTAGTAGAGTTGTATTTTTGTTAGAGTTGTTTTAAAGTATTTTGTTAAAATGTGAGGATAAAAGTAATGATCTTCCACATAGAGTGTAAGATTATTACTATTGATCTAAAAGTTGGTCATTCTAATTGATCTTCCAATTTGGTAAGAGAAGGAAAGCTGAAAGGTAACTGAGTTTGGTCTGTACTTTAATTAAGGTAGGATGAATAACTGAAAATATTTTTGAATAAAAAGTGCACCTTACTGAATATTCTTATTTTTTAAATCTTTAGATTTTAAAATAAATATATACAAGAGAATTTATAATATGCATAGCAAAATATAAATCCTCTTATATTACCAACATTACCAAAATAAATTTCAATGTCTTAATTTGTAAATTTATTCTTGATAAATTTGTCTAACCATGGTTAGGCAGATCAGAATGCACTTATTTCAATGAACCTGATTTTAATATAATATTATAGTTATATTGTGATATTCATAGGCATGTCATAATACACTTAATTTTTGGCTATGCCTATAGAATATATTATCCAATCTAGATCATCCTAGATCAGAATACATAACAGAAATTTGATCTGATCTAGATCAATGGTTCTGAAATATCGCCATTTGGCTAATATTTTCTTATACCGTATGTTACTTTTCCTTCATAAAAAAAGTTATGAAGGAAAAGTAACATATAAGAAAATCAATATATATCCATGCTAGTATATATGTTATAAATTTTGTAAGTACTTAAAAGAAAAGACTGATAAAAAAATTCACCTTTTAATAGAAATAGCATTTTATCCAATAGAATCAGATATGATAACCAGAAAATACTAGCCAAATGGAAAGATAACCTATGCTATAATTCCTGTGAAAAAATCTAGCCTAATTATCTAGAAACTAAAAAGTATTTAGATTATAATTGTTGTAATTTGGATAAAAAATTAAAAGAACATGCAAAAGATATATAAAGAACAATTTATAAGGTGAAAGAGGAAAATGTTGAATATAAATGATATAAAGAATTTAAACAGTGATTAGAAATGAAAATCAAAATAGATGGCATCTCTGACTTACAATGGTAATTTTTTATGATAAAAAAATTTTTACTTACAAGGTTGCCATCAATGATTTCGTAATAATTCAGCAATTGGCTAGATGTTCATTGGGAGTTATTCCATTCTAGAGGATCCATGTTTAATTCTAGATCCCCTATCTTTAAATAGGGAGACCTAGAATGTTTAGGAAGAGTCTCCTGACTGCTTGTTGAATCCCATCCTTCATTTGATTGCTATAGTTGTGAATAGACTATGGTGAATGCTTTACCATTTAGTATCCAATAATATAGAAAGCAATGTAAAATTCAAGAGAAAAATGATAGTTGTACCAATCTACAATGCTTCTTCAGCTAGTAATTTTGCTTCATTTCAAGAATGTTTCTTAAAATATTTTGCAGTGAAATTATTTATAATAAGATAATTCACTTAAAAAATAATACATTTGTAAGAAATTCTTTAATTGAATATTTGATATTTCAGAAAAAATTAGAAATGGCTTATACAGGGTGATTCAAAAAGGTTGTGCCAAAATTTAGACTTGTAGAGGATAAAATTCTGAGTAAAAAAGTCTAGTCACGTTTTTTGATTTGAGGCTCCGTTTAAAAGATATAAGGTGTGAAAGTTTTGTGATGTCATTTCCGGTTCAATCAAAAAATATTTTAAAAATATGTTTATTTGCATTTTTAAAAATCATCTATAACTTTTAACTACTTAAAATTACCCTAAAAAATTAGAGCATTGATAACACATTGTTTATTAAATTAGCAACCGATTATTTAAACAAAACGTAATTGTTTTACAAACGAAAATTCATTTTCGAACATAATCATTTTTGAATGTTAAATTAAACTAACTCTTTCTGGTTTGGTAATTGTGTATTGCTTACTACAATATTTTTGAGAGGGTTATGGATCACTATTCTTATGCAGAATTGGCAGATATGCACCTCATTTATGGGCACAACAATGTGAATAGTAGAGCAACAGAATATCTGTACAGGAGAACTTTTCTGCAACGCAGTTGTCCATCCAGAGTTATTTTTGCAAACATTGAACATTTCATCTAACATTATTAATTAATTAAAGTTGCATTAATTTGCAAGTTTGTTAATTTAAATCAATAAATTTAATTTCAGTTCTTAATTTTTTCAATGTTTCTTGTCTCTCATGTATATCAAAACGGAAATGATGTCACAAAACTTTCATGTGTTATATCTTTTAAATGGAGCCTCAAATAAAAAAATGTGATCAGACATTATTACTCAGAATGTTATCCTCTACAAGCCTATAAATTTTGGCACAGCCTTTTTGAATCATGTATATATCAATATTAAAACAACACTTTCATTACATACATAGCATTTGTTTACACATTCATTTGATATTAATCCTTATAAATTCATTAGCTTAATTCAGTGTGTCCCTGATTTGTGATGGAGATAGATTAAAAAATTTCAATTATAATTCAATGCTACCATATCAAAACATGATTTTCCATTGGTGCAATACTATAAATCAGGGGTGTCAAACTGGCGGCCCTCGAAGTGATTTTTTGTGGCCTCCAACACTCTTAACTAAAATGAAAATGTGAACAGTATGTTATGAGATAATAGGAAATAATTCTCGCTTCATAACTATGTCATATACTATGATGCATTAGTTTGATTTTAATGAAATGTGATTTTAATGAAATTTGTTGTACAACTTTTTTCGATTGGCCTTATTGGACATATACATATAGATGACTGTTGGATTGGTGACATAAACTAAGTGCTTTTCTGCAAGGACTACATCGTGTTGTGCGAAATTTCTTACCAAAAAAACAAAAAGTCATAAATGAGAACCTGTATTTTCTTTGGATAGATAAATACAATAATCAAGTTCCAAACAGTCCCTCTTTGAAGGATGTGCCACCAGGCTTGTTAAAGATTTATTTGTTGTGTTACTAACTTATTTAAAAAATGTAAGTAGTTATGAATATTTGAATTTATAAAATTTTAATGAAAGCTTTTGTTTTTGTACAGAAAATGTGACTTTTAATGCTTAATAGAAAATTAGATTGATAAGGAGGAATTAAATTAAAAAACATGTATAATTAAAAGCAATTATGTAGTAATTATATATTTTTGCAATATGTTCATTTGATTACACAATGTTTTTAATTATCCTATTTATATTTCTGAATCCTTATTCTAAAATGTAATTTAAAAAAAATTAAATATGGTGTGGCCTGCGGCAATCTTACAGGCTCATTAAATGGCCCCTGAATTAAAATGAGTTTGACACGCCTGCTATAAATAGAGGGGGAATATTCTGAAATTTGATGATTACTCAAAAAAATTTTCTGAGGCAAAGGATTCAAATTCAATGCCAGGTTCACTGTGTAGAGAGCTGTAGCATATTCTTTGGTATCTTTACATGTAGTTAATCTGGCAATAATGAAAAATTACTAAAATCAGATGTAGTTTTAATGAAAAATATATTTTAGCTAGTTTTATTTAAATTGAATTCTAGAATTTGGTTTGTTTGAAAGCTTAATTAACATAGTAGCAAAAAGTAAATAACTGTCCTAATAATGTTACATTAGCTGCAGAAATTGTTGAATCTGAACTTTTTTATTATTTTCATATTAAATTAATGCCATAACTTATAAACAAGAAATACTTGTAGTTGGGATTATGTGAAAAAATAGTTGGCTTATTTATTATATTATTTTAATAATTTTTACTAATTCCCTCTTAGTGAATAATTTTTAATTTTAATTTTTAATGTGTGTCCACAATTGATAAGTTTACATGATAAGTTTTTATTTAAATATTTCTTAATTTTTAGGATGCATATTCTGTCTGAAATTAGTCAATAATTTTATAACTAAGAAATACATATCATAATTTTTTTGAAAATAATAGGTGCATTCGGCAATTCAGATCAATCTGACCAGATATCTGAATAGATCACGTGACATCTGAATTGACATTTACCGAACGCATTTGTCTGCTTCTCTACTGACCAACATGGCGGATACAAGTTATATCCAAATCCTTTTTCAGTGAATTATAATCGTAGTGATTTTTATACTAATTTTCTTTATTAACTCTTTGTAAATGTTAAATACAAAATGTATTTTCTTTTAAATAATTGTATCAAAGCTTATATATAGTATATTATATACCCATTTATTTAATTGTATTTTAGTTGATAAATTACAGTATTTGTAGGGAAAGATAGTTGATATTGTCTAATGAATATACAGTAATTCCCAAAATTATATCGCTTGTGGCTCAGACAAGCGACAGTATTGAAGACGATGGAAATCGAGACCGAGTTTCCCATAAACGCAATGTCAAAATATAGTAATTAGTTCCAGAACAAAAAAATTATTCAAGAATATCTTATATTTTGTACTTATAAAGATTTACGAAAAATCTAAAACATAGCATATCAAATAACACTTTAATAAGAAACTAGCGTTGAATCTTGAACTATAGTGAAGCCATGTGGATATTGGTTAATGTCCAATAATGGAAATTTCAATGAACAATGAACCCTTTGACATTGGTTTAAGAATATCAAGGACTGAACCTAACTCAGTTGCCAAATTTCATGATTATTCCTTTTTTCTTGTTATTTCTGCTCATTGATCATTTGCTTGTATTTTAAGAGATCTTGAGGAGCTTCTGTCCAAGAACTCAATTTTCAATTTTGAAATCGTCAGGATTTTATCTGCAGTCCAGCTTTCAAACGTTTTTTCTGAATTTTATTTAAATTTCTAGTTTCAATTTCTCAGCATTGAAGTATAACACTTCGAATATCTTCAGAATCAACTTCCAAATCACGTTTGTAGCTATAATCCCTGCGATTTCTTTTTTGACCAAGCAAGACGATTGAACTATTGTAGTTGCATCCGAATGGTGAATAACTGTAATTAAATAGGTAAACTTATTTTCAAATGCTCTCCTGTTATTTTGTCAGAAAATTTTTTCATGTCATCATAAGCTGCTGATCTTCATTTATTGTTTTATGTTTCTTTCCTACAAGAGTTAATAAAACGCGATGCTCTTCTAGAATTCACTTCGAGTCGCCTGATCTGCAATGGAATCGAATTTAAAGAATAAAATCAGTTCAAAGAGAAAAACTCAGATCTATCTTGAAAAAATCTAGCTTTATGAGACTTTCGATTGATTGCAAATCGTCCAGGATGAATTGATATACATTTCTATACTGCTATGTTATTCTTTGATATAAATTTGTAGAAACTATTCACTTCGTCATCCCTAGGACCAGGATCAAATCCGAATCCTAGATGGATGGAATGAATTAGGCAGGTAATGTTCTAATGCAAGAATATCTTATGTATGAGAAATGCATATTATTATTACATCAAACGCCAGTTTATTAACGACATAACCGCAACATAAAATAATGTAGAGATTAATTTCTCATTTTAATTAATAACTTTCATCTTGAAAAATGACGAAAGTACGGATCGAGGGAGAAATCGATAGATTCATGTTAAGTATCATTACGTATTATGTTTCATTTAAATATGTACCGTAACAATAATGTCTACTTATGTAACGGGATATCTTTCCTTCAGTTATACATTTTTGTTCCTTTGGGTGTTAGATAGAGTTGAAAAACTTCATCACTCTCATTCATTTTAATTTCGCATTATCTCATGGGCGCAGCCATCTTGCTCAGACAAAAGTCAAGAACGAAAAGCAACCTGAATTTGGTCTGAAATTGTGAGTCAGAATTCTGAATTACCGAACACGGCGCTACAGTCAGACTAAAATTAGATCTGACTTTCCGAACGCTTATCTGTCAGACTAATCAGAAGTCTGAGCAGAATTCTGAATTGCCAAATGCGTCTATCGTACAATCTACTTCACATTATTTTATTCTAACTCTTCAGTTCACACGAAAGTTCAAAGTTTTTATAGTCCCCTTGAAAACAGTTCACTAACATTGTTCATCGCTTCCGTTATTCATTCTCCATCGACTGTCACTATTGTCGATTGGCCGGTCGCCATCGTCTCCGCCTTAATCTTACATTCTTGATTGTTCTCGTCACTTCTGTTCTTTTAATTTTATATTCCTTACGGTATCTCTTTTCCTACCCTCTTCCAGATTCTCCCTCCGGGAATGATATGATTCATTCGTTGATATCAGTCCGATGTTTTCGATATTTATAATAACTTCCGTTCTCATAGTCCAGTTCTCCCACCATTTCGCACGGAGACCATTCCCAATCTGTTTTATTTATATTTATTTAAAGTAAAAATGTTAACAATAATAATCGATCGGGAGTTTAAAGAGAGCTAATTTTCGTTTCGTTGATTTTTAACGTATTAATAAGATTGCATAAAGATGATACAATGACAGTAATAAAATTGATTGTACAAAAATAAACGATATACTAATGATACAATTGATATAATAACGATATAAATCAATTAATATAGTAATATATATAATTGTTTGAATAAAAATATATCTGATACAATAATTAAGCAAAAAAAGAAAATATTAATGATAATCCAATAATAAAAGACAATAAAAAAGTTTCAGCATGATATTCTGCGGTTCTCACAGTATAATTTGAATTTTTAGTAGCTCCAGCTTTTAATTAATAATGATACTAATATTTTTATCATTTATCTGAATTGAAAATAGAATTTATTTTTATCTTTCTAATTCACTTTTAACAAGAGAGAGAGTGCTTATTCATTGATTTAACTCTTGTAAACTTTCTTTGTATGTTCATTAATTCATCACTAAAATGCGGTCAATACTTTATGACCACTGGTCATAAATTATTGACCGCATTTTAGTGTTGAACCAAAGAATTTATCCAACTTTATTAACAAATCATAGATCAGCTTTTTTATATATGCGCAAAAATTTAAAAAACTTCAAAATTATGCCCATATGTGGAACGTACAGTATCTAGTCAATATCCTTTAGGTATTCATTTTCTCTCCATATATTCTACAGCATTTCGGGAGTTATTGTTCCAATGATTGCCATAATTCATTAAGTCCAATAATGCCGCGCAATTGTGTTGCGTAAACACGGTCGTTCACAAATCCCTACATGAAGAAATCAAGGGTATCATGTAAGAAATCTAGGTGGCAAGAGATTGGTTCTGCACAGTGAATCCATCGATTAAGAAATTGTACATTCAAGATAGCTCCGGACATTCAACCCCCATTGCGATAAACACCATCCAGTTGAAAATAAACATTTGTCGATGTTCCAGCTGTGATATATGACATACTCCAGCATGTCCAGGTAGGAAATTCTAGTCACTGGTTCAAATGTCATAAATGGTGAGCATGTTGAAGTGTTTTAAGTTTTTGTGCACGTAAGAAACTGAAGCAAATCTATGATTTCATATATAATGAAGGAAGGATGGAATGAAGATATTTTGAGAAATATAGATCTATTATAGTTTATATTAGTATAATTAAAAATTTACGTGGTTTTGAAAAAAATTTTATAAACAAACAGTTAAAAATTAAATTATTGACTTTTTAGACAATTTTAATAATTTAATTGTGTTCAGTTTTTTGATATCAAAAATCTTTTATTCATTATTGAATTGAGACTGTTAAATGATTGCTTCTTATAAGTTTTACACTTTTTCCAGAAAAGCAATTATACCTACTGTTCCAAAGTTTAAATAATAATAGTCTATGAAAGTAGCATTTTTAAAATATTAGATACTTGTATAAAAAAAACTATTCCGAGTTCAAAAATCATTTGGTTTTCATTTACAACTGAGGTCAAAGCCGGATTCCATAACGCAAAAATTTATATCTCGCATATAAATATTTAAGATGTGGAATCCGACTTTTTGATCTATGTTCTCTACAATCCAGCAGATGCCTCTATATGAATTGGCAGCCTTGGTAGGACGTGAAATGTCTCTACCATTGGAAAGAGATATTACACTCCCTTCCACTCATTTACGGAAAGTTTGCAGCAAGAAAAAGGTTCGGGTCATATTTACTAAAAAGTATTACATCCTGCTTAAAATTTACTGAATTTGATGTTGCTACCTCTAAACAGGTTGTAGGGATGGAAAAGTGCTCAAGTATAAGAAATTTCTTTTTGAAAATAATAGCTGATAATATTTACTAAAAAATATTACATCGTGCTTAAAATTTACTGAATTAAGTTTATATAATATAGATATAAGACCATTCTCTTTACATTTTTCTAATTATATAATCTTATTACTTCATGTAAAATTAAAAGAAAAATCCTAGGAACTGTTCAGCTTTCTTAAAGTATTCCAAAAATAATAAATTGTCAAGCCTTTAAGCAAGTTATTTTTTAAACAAAACTATTTCTATTGTGAAAAAAATTTTTGTTTATTGTAAATTCCAAAAATGTTTTTATAATAAAGTTGTTTTTGTTTAAAAATTAATTTGCTTTTAAAGACTTTACAATTTATAATTTTTGAAAATTAAAAGAAGTATGATAAAATTTTCACATAATATTAATTAAAATAATAACATTTCTTTAATATAATCTTCAAAGGCTAAATTTATTTCTATATTATTATTATTAGTCAGGTTTTTCGTGAAGAACTTGAACGTATAATAGATTGCCAACTAAGTGAAGGTTATGCTCCAGCAAATTTAAGTGCACTTCAACAAGTAACAGAATTGCTGCTTCCTCATACTGCTCGTAGTGGTACTTCATTTCATTCTGGTAGATGTGTAATTCCCATCAATGACATTCGAGGTGTGGATGGACTTAGGTATGCAAAAGGAGAGAAGCTATTGAGATGTAAATTAGCTGGAGTTTATAGGCTTATTGATCTATATGGTTGGTCAGAAAGCATGTTTAATCATATTACGGTAAATAAACTCATATTCTTATCTTTATTAATACAGTGATTTACTGATAACCTGACAAATATATAAATCAACCATTTTGGTTCAAGCTAACTATTTAGTTATGAATGCTTTTGGACAGCTCTTAATCCAAAACTTAGTCATCAGTACTGATATTTGCTAAACTATTTAATAACTACTCCCGTATTAACTTAAAAGTATAAAAACATAAAATAATACTGTATAATAAAAATATTTAAAAATAATATTTATTATTATTTTTAAAAATCAAAATAAAATATAATATTCAAAAAGCCAGTTTTTCAATAATTTAGCATGACTTTTCCAATTCAAAGACAGCTTATCAATGAATCACTATAATATGATATTATAGAAAATGTATAAGTTTTACATATTGCTATATATTATTTCATAAGAACAGTGTTTTAAAATGAGATTATAACAATTTTCAATTTTATAACATGAGATAAGATGAATATATATATACAACAATTAAAAAATTGTATAATATACTTTTTCTGCCTAAAAATAAGTTGAAATTTTCAAGAAAATTAAAAAATTGCATTTGGGGGCTCATTTTATCTTGCTTTATAATTATACATTTTTTCAGAAAAAAATGTATAAATATCATTTTGTAATATTGAGTTAAGTACTATATAAATTTATATAATTATTATTTTCTGTTGGAAAATTTTGTTTATCACATCTAAATTCAGTTTTAATCTGTTTGATTTAATAAAATTGTGTTTTTCTATTTCAAATAATTTTTATATTTCTAAAATAAATTACAGATAGTTTTCAACTTACTATGCCCTTCACTTATAACCAGTCATATTTATAACTGTGATGTAATAAGTAAATTCTGTGATTGCTGAATGCAATTCACATGGATTTGAGTTCATGAGCAATGGTCTGATGTACAAAAGACATCAATTTTGTATCTCCTTCTAGTATTTTTATTGTATATTATAAAACTAAACTGCTTAAGATTATTAAATAATAACTTCAAACCAAGCAGTTTACAGCAGTAAATTCAATAATTACTTTTTATTTTACTTTGAAAGTATTTTTCGCTAATCGCCATTTTCAGCATTATACAAAAACATACAAGAACTATTCGAAATGTTGATAGAACATTGTTATCAGTTTTTAGAAGAATGGTTTTAAAAAAAAATGAACATAATGTTAAATTTAAAAATTATATTATATAAAAATGTTATTTCTTAGACAAAACATATTAAATTATTATTAATATCATTGAAGTATTTTTGTATAGTGCTGAAGATGACGATTAGCCGAAAGTATTTTGCAAAGTAAAATAAAAAGTATTTATTAAATTACTGCTGTAAAGTGCTTGATTTGAAATTAGTATTTTTATGTTTATAAAGTTTATTTACAATGAGATGGAATATAATAATAAATATTAGTAATGGGCAATCCATAAATTTTGGGCATTTCTGACTTCTGACTGCTTTAACTATTTGTAGTTTTTAATATTGATAAAATAAACAAATACAGCACTGTTTAGTAGTAGAAAAACTTTTAATAATCATAATCAGAAACATTTTCAATTAAAAAAATAATATCTACTTAAACCTGTTTATCAATATTGATTTTTTGTAAAGAATAAATTCAAATTTGAATTTATTCTTTAGAACGAACTGCCTGACGATGGCGATCCAGCCAAAAACGTTTGCGATTTTTATGTAAATAAAGTTTGTTTTAGTTTAACTCAACTGCTATTAGTGCTGTTCACTTTTATCCTGTTTTAAAGGATAATTATAGTTTTGTTTTCAGTTGCAATGGTTTGTTTATTGGTAGTCCTTGATTTAGAACTGCTTTATCTTATGACCAACTTATACTTATGACAGTGATATCATTAATAAATTTTACTATTGGTCAATGTCATTGAACTGAGTTCGATTCCCAGACCCAATTGTCTAATATAAGGAAAGTGGCACTTTTTTGTCTCTGATTCTTGTAGCTTTGTATTCTTTTTATGTTTATTAAGATAATATATAATGTCCTAGTAAACATTAGTAGTGAGAAATAAAAGTAAACTATAGTTCAATTAAGTAAGATAAACTGTTTATTCAAAAACATTTTCAGCTATCCACATAGCCTGCTTCAGTTGAAATTGAAGTAGGCTATGTGGATAGCTGAAAACGTTTTTGAATAAACAATTTATTTTACTTAATTGGCTTATAATTTACTTTTATTTAATATTTACAGTAAGAAGTCTTACATTATGTAGAGAGAAATCCATAAATATTGGCCATCTCTTATAGGACCTTAAATAAAATTAAAATGCAGGAGCACTTTCGGCTGGACTGCCCCTCATCAGCTGCACAGAGAAAGTGAGCGTTAGTAGGAGAACCTGTCAGAGAATGGGACATCTGTGAAAACAAGTGTATATCATAATTTAAACCCCCAAGTGTCAGGGGAATGGTTGGAACAAACAGGTTGCGTAGATGGGATAAAATGTTAGGCAAAAAAGGGAGGCGAATAGGGTGATACCAGATACAAAAGTTTACGTTTGCACATTAAAATAAAAAATTAAATACTATTACAATGGTATTTAAATACTTTAGAAATGCAGTGCTATAGTAAAAACCTTAAATACTATAGTTCCGTTGATTAACCAGGTACTCCCAAGCACTAGTATAATCCTTATCCCGAGAATTGACTAAACTTTTATCCTTGCTGCGGAGATAACTGCTCCAAACTTCTCGAAAGTTGGACCTCAACTCGTTAAAACGTAGCGGACCGACGATTTTAGCATTGTCCCATATAATACACCAGTCTTTAGAGTAGGCTGCTTGCGCTAGAGCCGTATTTTCTTTGTTGCTGCTAACGTTGTACTGATGCTGTTGCATACGTTCTTTCAGGCATCGTCGGGTTATTTCAATGTAATAGCTTACCGCGCTGGTTAGAGAATCAACTAACAGTATCTCGTATACCCCGCACCTCTTGGCGTTAGGTCTAGTTTCCTGATGAGGGGCAGTCCAGCCTGAAAGCACTCCTGCATTTTAATTTTATTTAAGGTCCTATAAGCTAGTTCAGATTTTATTTTATTTTATTTGATTTGGGACCTAGTTGTCAATTTGATCTTGGCCATCTCTGACTTTCAATGGTGGGATTTGAAATTTTTGGAATTCAAACTTCATCATAAGTCAAGGACTATTAGCTAAATAACAAAAGAGTCTGTAGTTTCTGTAATAGTGTTTATTGTACCAGTTTGAATTGGTAATTTTCATATTTATATATATAAATTTAATAAATTTTACTAATAAATTTTTTGTTTAAAATTTAACAAGTTTTATTTTATTCAAAAATTTGATTAAGTAGTAAAATCATTTTGTTTGTATTCCTCTTATTTTTAGACAAATTCAATAATCCATAAAAGAATGAAGTTATACTAGATAAAAATTATATCTGTATAATAATGATATTTTGAATTAGTTAAGAATTAAGAATATTCTAAGATTATTATCTGGTCTTGAAACAATTAAAGACAGTTACAAGTTCTTTTAGCAAAAAAATATATGTTTAACTTAATACACCAATAAAACATAAATTATAAATATTTTTGGCTGTGCTCACAAATTTTATCAACTTACAGAACTTAAGAATAGAACATCATATTCTTTCAATGATGTTCTAATTCTTAAGTTCTTAAATATTTTTCTGCTAAAATAGCCTGTGTCTAGTAATAATTCTCAATTATTGAAGATAATCATTTTGAAAATCTGTTAAAAATTCATTTTTCAATTTATTTGATAATTTATATCAAACATTTTTAATTGTACATCTTTTTATCAATAAAGAAAAATACCATGCATTCATACAACAAATATGTGTTATGATGATCAAAAATATGTGCACACCTGAAAATTTCTCATAACCCCTAAGGAGTGCACACAAAACTTATTATTAGTGCTTGGACTCTTGTTCAATTTAAACTTATTAAATTGAACAACAGTCCAAGCATAACATACACTTCTTAAATGGAGATATTGTAATAAAAGACAGAACATTTTACACATCAGTCTATAGAAAAGATACTTATGCTCCTCTCTACATACCCAGATAATTGTTTTATAGATTTATGGGTCAGTCACCTGACCCATAAATCTATAAAACAATGGTATTTTGATATTTATTAAAATATATACAAACACACTGCAATCATCCCCAAGATATCAATAAAGAACATGCCATCATAGTACAACATGCTATTACACATGGATACATGCTCCACTTTGTACAAATATTATGGGATTCCATACAGAGGACAATCGCATGATACAATACAAACCCATACACAAGAAGAATCCTGGACATATCTAACATTTGTTCCACACTTGATCCCAATGCAACCACTTAAAAAGTGCTTGGTAAGAAAAACCTCATACTACCATATAGTAGACTCAATACCATTTATCATATGATAAAGAACATCAAACCCCCAGCCCAAGCACAAACATTCTGGGATATACACTATACCAATATACAACAATACTCTCCAACAACATGAAATATACAGGATATATCTTACCATCCGTACCACTCTTTTTTCTTGGAAACATGATGAGATAGGAAGTAGGAATAAAAATTTTGTGGGCCCATCAGAAATAGGTGCACAAGGGGTCAACTTTGAAATCTTCAATAAAAACATATGCCGATTTGAGTATAATTGGATAGAACTGTGAAAAACAAATAACTTTTGTTTGAAAGTTTTTTAATATCACCTATGGATCGTGAGATATCACACAAAATGCTGCTACTGCATGTACTCCGATTGGGCAATAAGAAGCAATAATAAGAAGAAGAATCTGACAGAAGGCATCTGTGTACTTGTGTGTATCCTGTGGAACAGTACTGAAGCAGCAAAGAGCAGTATTATGCACATTAGATACTCTGTGGTAGTACTCAAACTGCATGTGCAACAAGTCTTTTGCCGTCACAGTTTGGCATGGAGCCATACTCAAGATCAAGGGTTTCCTGACTTGTTTCAACCCTTTATGAGTGCACCATGGAGTGCTCAGATGTCCTCTGTGCACTCCATAGTGCACTCATTCTTCTTCTTCTTATTGCTAGAATAGCCCAATCAGTGTACATGCGGTAACATCTTTTTTGCGTGATATCTCACAATCCATAGATGATATTAAAAAACTTTCAAAACAAAAGTTATTTGTTTTTCACAGTTCTAGCCACAATTAGACAAAGTGGCATACATTTTCATTGGTGATTTCAAAGTTGACGTTTTGTGCACTTACTTCTGTTGGGCCCACAAAATTTTAATCATGATCATTCGATTCTTTGGATATACTTTGATTATCAAAATTTTTCTCCCTACTTCCTACCTCTTCATGTTTCCAAGAAAAAAGGGTAGTACAGGTGGTAAGATACACTCTGTATATAGGTAGTACAATAAGGGCTGTTTCAATTAGGCTTAAGGAACATAAAAGTGATATATAGGCAGCCAGATTAACAACTGCATTAACAAAGAGGGTCTATAAATATGATATAAACATTTTCTGGGATCAAGCCAAAGTTCATAAAACCAGTTAACAACATAACAGAAATTAGAATAGCAGAGGCCGTGGCTATCAGTCGCTATAGAAACAAATTTTTTGCATTCAACAATAATCCTCCATATAACATACTGGCACTATGGAGTTGTATATAAAGCTTTTTATTTTTTATTATTTTATTTTTAATTTAATTTTATAATTTATTATTATACTTATAACGGACATTTATTAGTAAGATTGGTCTATGCTTACAATTCACATTAATCGAATATTTGCTCACACTAAGTGAAAAACGGTATCATTTTTATAAGTCGCACTAATCGAATATCGCATTATTCGAACTCGCACTAATCGAGGCCTACCTGTAATAATAAATTTGATAGTCTATTTCTAGCACTTTCCAATTGAAAAATATTAAAGTAAATGCTATTCAATATTTTATATTATAGATCCTGGAATAAATCTGTTTTCTAAACAACAAAATAATAATTTAAAAAAAAATAATAATAACAGAGATGAAAATAGAGAATATCTAGTGTTTAACTTACTTTAACAAAAGTTATAAACTTTTTATTCAATATATAAAGTAAGAAGTATCTCATTACAGACATTCTCATTTTCAGATAAGTATGACAGTATTTGAAATATTTCATTTTGAAAATGGTTCGGAATTGATCTATTTCTTCCTTTAGATATTTTTTCCATTTTGTTTTCATTTTAAATATATAATAATTTAGAATGTTGCAATTATTCTGAAATCCTAACAATATGAAGTTTTAGTTCAGTCATTTTCAATTAGGTAAATGGTACTGTATTTAAATATGAATGTTCATACATATTTAAGTTTTTTAATAATAAAATCAGAAAAATAATAGATATTTCTGAATAATAAATATAGCAAACCTTCCAGTTATCAGAAGAAATGTAATAGTGCAAATACACAATGGAGGATGTGATAAATGAACAGATAATTGTAAATCTTACCAAAAGTTTTTGTCTCATAACTGACTGATTTTACAAAATTTTAAAAACTATTCAATAGCTTTAAGTAATATGATAGCAAAATGCTCTAGCAATCAATTTAATGTAAAATTACAAAATTAGTTAATATAAATGGCAGAATTTCAAGATAGTGGTGATTATACCAAAAATTCCTCACTTTATATTTGGATATTTTCATTAAAATCTATGAAATAAGAAACTTTTAATTGATCTAATTGTGAAATATATTACAATATACAGTATATAAAGTTATTTCAGTATTTTTGGAAGTAAAATAACAGCAGTATCTGAGTCAACCTGATTTATGAACAAAACTGTGTAAATTATGTTTGTAACTAGAAGAGCATCTGCATTTACAAATAAAATATAGAAATTTTTTTAAAGATTTATACCTTATTGATAGGTCCTAAGCTTCGAGCTATTTGTTCTCTTTCTTGATGGTCAATTGGAATACCATGAAAATCATGATAGCTTATTTCACCTAATACTGCTGCTTCTTGACTTATTGGAAGCAAACCACATTTTGTAGCAGATACCTAATAATTAAGAGAAAATTATATGTATATTAAAAAATGAAATAAAAGAAATTCTCAAATATGTATTGAATAAATTCAGATTAACATATAGCTATAGAAACAATAAACAGCTTAAAATGAACCAAAATAAACTTTTTTATTAATAGCAAAATATTTTTGGGTAATTAAGTCTATTATCAATTTAAAAAACATTATAATTAGAAACTTTAAATAATATAATAAAATATTTTAAATAATTCTCTATGATTTTATGTTGGGTCTTCATTTGTTAATCTGTACATATTTGTACATGATGGTCAAATGCAGAAAAGTATTTTAATAAAGAATTTATTGATCAATTATTCTAATATTAAATTTTATTTTATGTTTTAACTAGAACTATTTCTAATATAGAACTTTCAAATTTTATTTTTATAAAAATGAGCATTTTGAATAAAACTCTTAATAATTATTTGAAATAACATCAAAATTTACATACTATATATATTTGTGTATAAGCTGAAAAATTTTTTAAATGAAAAATTTTTATAAAAGGAGATCAGTTTATACACAGGATAGTTAAAAATTATAAAAATTATCATGAAATCATAAGATTCACTGTTTCAATCATGGTACATCATCAGTGACCCTTCATGCCAGCCTTGCAATTTACTATATTTATTCCTAGAAAAGAAAATCATTTCATTGATTTATTATTAAAAATACATAGATATGTATGACTGTTCATAAATTAATGTTTGTTTTGGATGAATTTAAATATAAGGTACAACATAAATAGGATTGAAAATATAAAACAGGGGTGTCCAACCTTTTACTTCTTTGGGCCACATTTGAAGATAAAATTGTCACGGACTGCACATAAAATATACCAATTCTAACGGTAATTATTAAGCAAAAAAGTTAGTAAATAATATGCACTATATGATATCCATCATGACAAATAAGAAAAAATATTGTAGTATAATAATTTTTGACTTCTTTTAGTTCAGAAATTTTTTAAAAATCATTGAGCAGGTTAAGAAGTCTTAATCATTGAAATAAGAAATATTTTAGAAAACTGAAATAAGAACTCTAGAAAGATATTTAAATAATAAAAACTTTATTAATTTTTTATATATTTTTAGTACAAAGATGAAACAAATTTCTTTTTCTTTATTAGTGGGATATTTGATGATGATATTATGAATTTCAAAAAAAAAAAAAATACATAAAAATCTCAAAGTTTTAAGGAAATGTACAATTTTGTGTTGGGTTGGACAGCCCTGATATAAAAAGTATTTGCAATGAGTTCTCTTTGCACTAGTAGCACATTTTTTTGGCAACTGCAAAATCTGTCTTATTTATTCTAACAAATATGTATTTCTACTCAATTTGATTATTAAAAATATGTGGATTTATTTGAATGTTCATATTTAAATACATCAAAAATATATATTTATTAAATACTTCACATATAAGTTTGGAAATGGTATGACTTTTTTAATAAGTAAAAATGGTCATTCCTATATTATCATTTAATATGAAGGTAGGTCAAAAATTTCTTACCGTCACCATGTTGTACGTACTATAGATCTGTAATTGTAAATAATGATAGGTTACTGTCTTAATATTCATGCCTTTTTTTTGTTTTGTCAGGTCCTGTTTAACTGGAATTAGAAGCGTGATAGTAGAAGGTGTCATACTAGACAAATTGAGGATCAAACCATGACATGGTTCTTCATTTTCAAGGGAAAATTGCACAAACAATCTATGAAGAGATGTCAGTTGTGAATGGCAAGGAATGCTCATCATATGAGATAGTGAAACAACGGAAATGGGAATTCAAATGTAGTCATACTGGCCTCAGGATGACCCAAGAGAAGGCCATCTAACAAAATCATGTTGTCTGTGTTTTGGGACAGCAAAAATATCATATTGACAGATTACTTACAAAAAGTCAACAATAACAGGTATACTACAGGAATTTGCTACAAAAGTTATGGGATAATATCAAGAAAAAAGACATGGTAGCAACATACTTTTTGTTAGTAGGTTGCTGTTAACTGACAATGCACCTGCATACCAAGCTGCAGAAACAGTCACTTTTCTGTGAATAAAGCTATGAAACCTTGTCCCATTACTATATTCTCCTGACCTTGCACCTTCAGACTTCTTCCTGTTTCAAAATATGAAAAACATTTATGAGGAAGAAATTTCTTTGATGATAAGGAAGTCATTATTCTGTGGAGAGCTAGTTTGCCTCCAAATCTGCTAATTTTTTCAAAGATGGGATTAAATAACTCTTACACAAGTGTGAAAAGTATGTAGCCCTAGGAGGTGGATTTGTAAAAAAGAAAGAGTTGGAGGACCAAATTTCAGATCCCATTTTATGACCATGGCATGATGAGGTAAGAATTTTTTGGCCTCCCCTTGTATTAAATGAAAATGTTGTTTTCTTAGATATTTATGATTAGCATTTTGCTTCATTTTCTGATATGATAGTTCTGATCAGTTAGCAAATACAGAATGATTATTTTGCACTGATTTCAGACATAAAATTTGCAAGTGTGTGTGTGTGTGCTGATTGATTTTCCATTTCTATCATTTTCAGCAAAATTTCCATAATGCATTTTGCTTCTAATTTTCTATCATATAAACTTTGTTAAATATTTTTGTTGAATCTGAAAATGACAGAAATATTTAATATTTCTTTGATATTTTCTGTCAAACAAATAGTTAATTTTTAAAATTTTCTATAAGTTAAGAAAAGTAAATAAAACCTTATTGATGGAAAATGCAAGTGGATGCATCATGATATAATTGCGCTTTCCTTCCTATCCAGATTTCTCTTCATATCATGTCATGCTATTTCAATGCTATGAGTTGGACTTTGTCTAAATGCCCTTATTTATTTTGAATGTGAACTGGATTTAGAAAGTATAGAAAATTATCTACTTATTTCAACAAATGTTCTTATCCAATAAAATTTTATTGTTGCTTATATAAGGGTTTTGAATTTTTATCATTTTTTAGGAAGATCAGTTTTTACACAAGTATATATAGTGATTATTTTTATTGGAAATCTTATTTTCTAAAAAAATTTTTTAGAACTACATCTCAAGCATATTCAAGGTATTTCTATACTAAAAATAAATAGCACTGATCAGGACTGCTGTTTCTTTTTATTTTACATAAGAAAGTAAAATATGAACTGTATTTCTATAGCTAAATATACCTTGCAAAATTAATTTTATTGCAATTGAATGATTATATTATACAAAAAATTTTTATTTCTACATAAGAGAATTGAAAAACTTACTGCAACACAAGTAGGATAATGAATATGAATAACACATTTAATATCTGGCCGAGCTGCATGAATAGCAGAATGAAGAACAAAGCCTGAACGATTGTAAGAAAAATTTGTAGTTCCTGGATCAATAACATTACCCTGCATATCTACTTTTAACAGAGAGGATGCTGTAATTTCATGATATTGTAAGCCAAATGGATTTAATAGAAAATGTTCTTGATCTTGACTTAATCTAACCTGGAAAATATTAATCAATATTAACATTTCAAATAATGATATATAAAAAAATTTTCTATGAATTAAAAAAAAATTAAAATTAAGATATGTTACTTCTGAAAATTAAATTTTTAAGAAATTACTTTGATATATTCATTAGGAAATGTTTTTAGTTCTTAAATAGATATATTTTATCAACATTTTACAAAACTTTGATTGTTAAGATATTAATGTATATTATTAAAAATAAATCTGTTCAAAAATCTGTAGATTGTCTACTACAGATTTTTGAATTCAGCATGATATGGTAATAAACATACAAATCATTGTGGCTTCATATGCTATTTAAAAATCATAAAATTTTCAAAAAAAATATTTCTTAAATTTATCCTAAATATTAAAAGTCTTTAATCTTATAAATTATTTGCAAAAGTAAGTCAATTTTCTGGAAATCAGAATATTAAAATATTGAAAAATTCAATAATATTTATTTAAAGCAGTGATTTCTAAACTTTGTGTCTGTGCCCCCTTTTTTCATAAAAAATTAGTACACCCCTCATTTTCATAACAATTTAATTTTATAAATACTTTCTACTTATAATTTAGTACTACAAAACAATATACTATATTTTTTATAAATAACATTCTTATACATAAAAAATATATATTTATTATGATGTAATAATTTTTAATACAA
Source organism: Olivierus martensii (assembly GCA_000484575.1). Taxonomy (NCBI): domain Eukaryota; kingdom Metazoa; phylum Arthropoda; class Arachnida; order Scorpiones; family Buthidae; genus Olivierus; species Olivierus martensii. Next base: position 58,938 of record AYEL01042594.1, read on the forward strand.
TTAAACAAATCTTACAAAAAATATAAAAAATTGAATACATGCCTAATACAACATAATAATATTTAATGTGATGGGTGGACTTGTTTTTCAGCATAAATTCTCTCAAATTGAGGTGTCATTGAAGATATTGTTACTCACAATTCTTTTTCGATCACTAAACAAGACTGATATTTTGTCTTTAAAACAGCTACAGCAGAAAGTTTCTGGATACATCAATATATATATTTATAACCCCTTTTGTTGATTAATTTTTTCAATATCAATTTGAATTTATTTTTTCTTTGTTTGTCTCAAAAATGATGTTTTTGTTAATTCTTGCATGCCCCCTTGCAACAGACTAGTCTCTCCTATGAGGACATGCCCCATAGTTTGGAAAACTCTGATTAAAAGATTACATTAGCAAGACTTAGCATTTTCCAACAAAATAGCATATATTATTATGGCAATATTGTATATCAAAAAAATATGTAGGTAATTATATTAGAGATTGCAGTCATCTAGAATAATATATAATCATTTATTTAATTTATATTTTGACAGAGATAGTGGGCTATATAGATATATTTAGCCATCGAAAAATGAAGAATGAAGTGAGAGGAGGTTAAAAGCTTAAAGTGTTATAAGTCATTAGAGGAAAAATAGAATCCTATAGTTGTCTCTTATATGGATTAAATCAAAAAATGAAGAACAAGACTCTATTCAGAGGATTAATCTATATAGAGAAAAAAATGAGATAGCAGGAGGAAATATAGTTAAAAAGTTGGGAAATATTATCAATATTTTATATTCTAAATTTCATATTGTAATATTTAAATTATTATTCTTATAGTAGTGATCTATTCAAATAATATGAATAGAATATTGTGGGACTTGTGGACATATTCATATAGGCTTTTGGCCTTTTTGCAGCATGTGGCATGCTTTAGATAAGATCGGGTACTGCAACTCAATGACATCAGTGGCACAGAGACAAATAGTTCATTAATCAATAACTTCCTTTAATCGAAACAGATTTCTTTACAGAATGCAATGACAATATTTAAATTGGGAGGATAAATACCTTGCAATTTTTTTTTTCGGAAAAATTTTTCTTCATTTTACAGTACAAACCAGGACAATCTCAGTGCTGGTTTGTACTATAAATGTTTCATTAATCCTTATTTTCTCTTATGCACATCTCAATTACTAAGATTCTTTTGATTCTTTTTCTTCCTGATGTTAGATTGCAATACATTCCAGCTCAATGTCTGTCTCTCTGTTTTTATTTATTTATTTATCACTGTCAAAACTTGTTGTTGCACACAGATCTAAACACCGACTGTCTCCACTCTTTCAAATCCCAGAGCTGACAGCTGCTATGTGAGAATCCTGGGCAAACAAACTGACCCACTTCTTCACCTTTTTCTGGAGAAGAGCAAGATTCACTTTTTTCATTTATTGTTTTGAAGAGAAACAATTGTGTTTCCTATTGTGTGGGAGAGTAGACTTCATTATACTCCCTCGATGGTGTCTCCACCTTGTCGTGGTGAGGGAGCTTGCGTGTTCCAAGGATCCTGAGAGTTATGCTGGCGGTAGCTTTGCTACTGGTAGGGTCTCCCATGTCAGACAGGTCGAAGGTGAGGGGTTATACTTATATTCTTTCACTATATTAATATTATATTATTGTTTCAAAATTATTAATAAGCCTAAACACGATCTAAGCTCATTCATTTCAATGTTTAAATTGACATTCCATATTTAACAAAATTTTGTAAACTCACTGAAGATAGCTTATTAAAGCTGAAAGTATTTTGATTCTTTAATAAATTATGTTTTTTCACTTAAAATAGTGTTGTGCATAATTCATTTATATTTAGGTAAACATGATATTGTTCATACAGATATTAGGAAGTTTCTATTGGGTTGTTCAGAAAGTAATTTTGTTTTTTTCTATGAGTGTTGTTAGTTGTATTTTTAACCAACCAACTTCATTCTAAATCCTATTGATATTATATATTTTGATAGCTGATATTTCAAGCTTTATTTATAAAAAAATGTTTTTTTTGATTCTATGCATTTGTTTTTTTTTTGGATGTCATATTAAAATGGAAAATAAAATGGAGATTTTTGGCATGTTTTGCTGTTTTATTACCAAAAAGGTAAAAATGCTGTTCAAGCAAGAAAAAAGTTATGTGAAGTGTATAGCAAAAATATGTTAACAATACCAGTGCCAAAACTGGTTTGAAAAATTTTGTTCTGACAATTTCAATGTTAAAGATGCACCACGTTCTGGAAAGTCAGTTGAAGCTGATGATGACAAAATAAAGGTATTAGTTGAAGCAAACTGCAAAATGCTACAAGATGGAATTTTTCAAATTCATCTGTTCATGATCATTTGAAATGACTTGGTTTTGTTTCAGCTCAATATTTGGGTACCACATGTTCTCAAAGAAAGAGATTTGTTCCAATAGCATTGACATCTGTGATTTGCTGCTCAAATGTCAAAAAAATGATCCCTTTCTGAAGCAAATCATAACTGGTGATGAAAAATGGATAACAAAGTTGAATGCAAGCGATCATGGAGCAGAAGAAATGAACCAGCTTGTTGAATGCAAGTAATCATGGAGCAGAAGAGATGAGCCTGCTCAAAGCATTCCAAAAGCCGAAATTCATCAAAAAAAGTGATACTCTTTGTTTGGTGGTATTTCAAGAGAATTGTTTTTTTTTTTTGAGCTTCTACCAGACAATTCCACGATTAATTTGGAAGTGTACTGCCCCCAATTGGACAAATTGAGTGATTCCATCAAACAGAAAAGGCCAGAATTGATTAACAGAAAAGGTTTAGTGATTCACCATGACAATGCCAGACTTCATAAAAGTTTGATGACTCTCCAGAAGCTGTTACAGCTTGGATGGGATGTGCTACCACTCCCACCATATTCACCAGATGATTATTACTTATTCCAGTCTTTACAGAACTCTTTGATGGCAAAACATTTAGTTTAAAGAAGGATATCAAAAATCACTTGGTTCAGTTTTTTGCAAGCAAAGATCAGGAGCATAGAATCATGCTACTACAAGAAAAATTTAAAATGGTCAATATAAAATTAAATAAAATATTTATATACCATAAAGAAATTGTCGTTTATTTTCATGAAAAGAAATGAAATTACTTTCCGAACAACCCTATATTTGACTTTTTAAGATAGCAAAATACAGATAACATATATTTCATGTTGTTTGTATATTAAATTCTTAATTTCATATTTTAAGACAGTAACATTAAGATTATAATATTTTAAGTATATAAAAAGTAAATGTTTTGAAAGTTTTTGAAGATTTTTAAATATTGCTTTTAGAGTTTCAGTGAAATTTTATTATAATGAGATACTTCTTACTTTATATATTGAATAAAAGTAAACAATAAGCCAAATAAGTAAAATAAATCATTTATTCCAAAACATTTTCAGCTTTATTACATAATAGCAGCATGCTAAAAATACCAGAGAGATTCGATTAATACTCTGGGGGAAACAGTAAAACAGGAAAAAATTAAAATTATATCAGCAGATTGTATTTCAGGAAGCAATGTTAATTATAAGTATTAAAAAAAAAGTACAGTTACATAAATAAATGAAAATCTCTCAGACCCCTTCAGGGCACCAGGTGAAACCCTGTCGTAGTTAGCTTTCCGCCCATATTGGATGTTAATTATAAGTATTAAAAAAAAAGTACAGTTACATAAATAAATGAAAATCTCTCATAATAGTAATATAATAGTAGAGGAAATGACTATCTGTATTTAAAATATTATTATCTGCTATATTTATCAATAAAATTTAAATAATAAATAGTTCCATTTGTTTAAGATAAATATCAAAAACTGCTTAGATAGGAAAATGATTTATTAAGAAAAACTAATACAGATTGTTAATCAAAAATCCGTCAACGTCAGGACCTGAAGATTGCCAGATTTTCGAAAATTTCGGATTTTTGATGTATTTATATTTGTATATATTTAACAGAAAAGGACTACTTGTACAGTACTTTAAAGAAGTAAAATTAAACAAATTAAATAAAAAGCAAATGAAATTTTCATATTCAATAACTAAATAAAAGACTGTAGTTCTACAGAATGTTAATTCAATAAAATAAAATAGTTTCTGAGAATTTTACTTCAACTAAATAAAATAGTTCTACAGAATATTAATTTGTTACTATATCCTTGAAAAAAAAAGTTAAAAGATCTTATATAATGCCAATAAGCAAAAAAAGTCATTTAAAAAACACCAAAATGTTAAAAAAATTTTTAATGCCAACCATGTCTTAAAAAAGCCAAAAAGAGCTCATTTGGCATCAAAAAAGCTAATTTGGCAAACCTGGTTGCAAGCATGACTAAACATTTGATTCTGGAGTACAGGGCCATCAAACCACAAATTTGGTCAAAATGTAAACAGTGCCTTCAGAAAACAATGGTGGTTTAAAAATGCACTCTGACATTCATGCCAAAAAACTGATGGAACTGGAATATTAATTGCCGGATTTTTGATTATCAACCTGTATTTTTAAACTGTAAGTCCATCATCAAGTTACAAACACGAAGAAAACAAAATAGAATATAGTGGTGTCTTGGTTAATGAAGGTAATCCGTTCCAGAATTACTGTCATTAACCAAAACTGTTGTTATCCAAGGCACACTTCCCCATAAGATTTAATTGAAAATTGATTAATTTGTTCCGGCTCCTCCCTACAACTATAATAAATATTAAAAATGCAGATAAAACTCATTTAAAATGTCCTAAAACTATGGAAAATATCATTTATTTATTATATTTGCTACAAAAAAAAATTAATATTAATAAAATGAATTGTTCATGAAAAACAGATTTTAATTATCAATCTCCACCAGAAGGACAATTGGGCTCACTTTGGAGTTTTTTGACAAACGAACCCATAAAAAACAAGTCTAAGGTTGTTTGCTTTTGTCTTTTTTTTAAAATGTTTCTGAAAAACTGCATGGACTTTTCATTAAATATATCTACAGTTCTGATAATGTGCATTCATTTAAATATTCTCCACCATGCTGGAGCAACACAGTCTAAACCGCTTCTGGTGTCAGACCTGATGTTCAACCTTACAGATGGGCACACACTCAGTTTTCAACACTCTGATCCTGTAATTCAGTGAATTTGATGTCAAAACAAACATAAAATTTTGTTAAAAAGAATCCCCATGGACCCCACAGAACAACACATAAAAAATAAATGCTTAAATATTCATTTTCATCATAAAATGCATTTATAACCACAAATTTTAAAATAAAGCATACAGTACACTACAAGAAAAAAACAATATACAGAAAACAAACAGCTGGCTATGATTGGTCAAACATACCTGAGCTATGCCGCATGGCTGCTCTCTATTCAACAATGTCTTCCCACGCGTGGATGAGTGAGATCAGAAAATAATGGGATTTAGATTGGATAGAGGTTCACATAATTAGGAATCGTTAACCAAAGCCTGTGTCATTAACCAAGAGATTGTTTTTTTACAGCCACTCATCGTTAACTAAGTATGTCATTATCTGAGGCCGTCATTAACAAAGACATCACTGTAGTAGCAATATATAGAGGATATGGAGTTTGGGTCAGATGTAGAATGTCTTCCCTTATCTAAAACATCTCTAATTTATAAAATAAAGAAATAAATAGAGAAAGGAATTTGAAGGGGCGAGTGACACCCAAGAAGGAGAAACAATTGAAGTATAAATATACATATCATATGTATAATGAACTAGTAGTAGTAATAGAATAGGGAGGGGCCTTTTTCAGCCCAAGCACTGCGACCAACATAGGATGTTTCCGTTGAAAAACACTGTATTTCCCAATGGAAATATATTCTTACTGCAAAATCGATCATAATGAGGTTTTCTGAAGATTAGTTTCTGGAAGCATATATTATATTTTATTTAAATGCAAGTACTGTATATAATTTTTTAATAAGATTTAATTCTATTCATTTTACTGAGATAATGTTATTGCAATTTTAATATTAGTAAATGTTCTAGCTTAGTATTTAGTATATATAGTAATAATTTTTTATTTTATAATTACTAGAATGTATCACGTAAAAAATTTATTTAAATACAGCGGATTCCCGTGCAACGCGGGGATACGTTTTACAATATAGGAAATCGCATTATACGAGACACGCATTATAAATGATTTTATTCAAATTTAAACTTGTCTCTGAGTTCTTTTATAACCTTTACATTTTTTACAGTTGTTAGCTTCACTGTGTACTGTATATATAAACAGTGAAGCTAATAGTGTATAACCCTGTGTAGCCTATATATAACAGTGAAGC
>AYEL01042615.1:0-28488 GCA_000484575.1 Olivierus martensii
TAAAATTTAAATAATTTAATAAAATATTTAGAATTCGTGACACCAACTTTCATTTTACATCATCATTATTACGTAAACATATTTAGTTAAACTTATATAATAAGTGTAATGTCAAATTTAAGAAAGCAATAATTATGTTAAACAAAGAACAAATTAGTTCTTGATTAATCAACAGTTTATAATATAATAAAGCAGATGCTTCCGACAAGATTGATGTCTAATATGAAATAAATAAATAAATAAATAAAAAGTCTCCCTTTCACCTCTTCTATGATGAGATCCTTTATTATTAAACTCCTTATTATCATATTAATTAAATTATTATTAATGGTAATTTTGGAATTCTTTCTAAAATAGTATCAAGCAAATTTATTACCGAAGGGAAAACAGAAGATTTTAATTAAAATTGAAGGATTTTGCTTACCCCGGTTCTCCTGATGCTTCCATATTATTAGCCAATGTAACATCGTTACTCCAAACATCATACTGCCATTTTCTAAGTCCCAGTACTCCACAGAGAACTCTTCCTGTATGGATACCTACTCTCATGTTTAGATGGACATCTGTTGCTTCTACCACTGACCTGTTTACGAGAGAAATTGGGAAAATAACATGTGGATAAAATTCCCAGGATAAATAAGTAGACAGGATATATTATTTTTATATCCAGAATATTAAGCGATTCAATTAGTTGTTATTACTGATAACTCCTACATTCTTACTAGAGCTTCATTTGAAAGAATCCATATGTAATAGGCTTTAGTATTATTTATACGTGCAACAGTTATTTTGAAAAAATAAAAAAATAAATAATCTTATTTGAAAAATAAAGGAAATTTTATACGGCTAATGCAAGTTTAGATCAAATGTTCGCGACATAATTGAATTTTCAAAATAATCCAATTTTATTACAAAGTCAACAACTTTCGCTTCGTGTCCTCCATACGAATTAACGTAAAAATTTTTCTAAGTTTCATTTTTTACTGAAAATATGTGTAATTTTTTATTATATAAAAGTAAAAAATGCGTTAAATTTAAATTTTAAAAATTGTAAAAAAAAAATTAAATAAAACGCTTTCATTTTTTTTAGCAATTCTTGAATGTCAATGTTGAAATTATTCGAAAATATAATGAACGAAATTTTTCTCATTTAATTAAATTAATTTATTCATTAAAATTAATAAGATTATTAGTTTATTTATTTGTAAACTGTTTTAAATTATCACTGCTTCTCGTTTTGTTAGGTTTCTTTAACGTCTTATTATTATTTTTTTTACATTTAACAACAGTAAGAATAAAACAGAAAATAATACTTTCTTCGACTTCCTTCTAAGTAATCCGGTGTAGATTTGTGTCTATATTTAGTATGAAACTCGAGTAAGTTTAATCTTCAATCAGTAATTAAGAAATAAGGACTCACGCAATGGCGTCGATCATGTCCAGACCCATCTCCACTGTACAATGAGCATGATCCGGTCTAGATTCGGGCAGACCACTGACGCAATAGTAGCAATCACCCAACAACTTGATCCTCAAACAGTGATTGTCCTATATAGAAAATTGTTTCTTCGATCATTCATTATCTTTATCCGGTTATAAAAAATTCAGTCGTTCATTAAACGACTAAAGAGAAAAAAAAAATCACAAAGATTAACTCTTTCGGTAATTCAATTATTCAAGAAGTTTTTTTTATCCACCAAAATTGTTAAAATGAATTACTTAAAAATAATTAAAAATGATTCCACTTCAGAATTAATTAACTCAATTCGAAAGAATCAATTAAAAAAATAAGTTAAAAAATATACTGCATATATATACATAAATATCCATCAAAATTGTTAAAATGAATTACTTAAAAATAATTAAATGTGATTCCACTTCAGAATTAATTAATTCGATTCGAAAGAATCAATTAAAAAAATAAGTTAAAAAATATACTGCATATATATACATAAAAAAAAGTTCATTCTCAAACTGTTTTCTAAAGGAAGAAAAAAAAATAAAAAAGATTAGTTGGAATTAATGCTTTATTTCTTATTTAAGTCAATTCAATTTAACTTAATCTGGAGATTAGCAATCTTCTGGATCTCCATTTGCCCTCTAGAGAGAAAACAAATTTCCTATTGTTAAGCAAAGATTGCTTTCCCTATTGAATTTTTCCATTTACTATTAATACAGAAACAAGCAAATACTATCTCAGTTTCTCCTAATTCATATTTAACAACTGCATATCCAAACAAATTTAATACCACACATACACATACAGAAAAGATCCATAATAATTTTATAACTCTGAACGAAAAGATTAATCCGAGTACATGAAAGTAGTATATAATTAGTCATGTAATTAGTTCCCTTTGATTAAATTTCCTTAAAAAATTAGATTACTTTGATACTTAACGATTTCTTCTTCAAATAATTATTATATTAAATGACGTTTACACGAGATAAATTAATTGTACGGTTCCTTTTCATCCGATTTTACGTAAACAGATTTTCAAAACTAAAACGATTTAAAAAAAAATTATATAAGAGAATGAATTATATAATTTCGTTATATAATTGAAAATTATATAATATTTTCAATTATAAAACGATTTAAAAAAAATTAAAGAAATTTTTTTCTCATGAATCTATTTAATAATAAAAGAAGTAGAGATGCATTAATAATTAAAAAATAAAAAATAAAATATTATTCTATATTAGACATAATCTGGATAAGTTATTATTTCCAAACTCGCACTCTAAAAAAGATATTACGGCATGACTTTTGTGTAATAAGTACTTTCTATTTCTGTTCAAATTTGCATTACAGTTAGTAGAAATCGTTATAAAATCATTACGCAAATGACAAACTTTCCTTTTTTACTTAATAAAACAAAACTTTGTGTGTGTAATCTGTGTCGATTAAGGCAGTGTGGAAGGGAAGATGCAATTATTTAAGATGACGTTCTCTAGTACTTCATCCATTCTTCTTTTTTTTTTTCTTTTCCCTTCCTCTCACATTTTCTTTTACGCTTTCCTTCCCCCTTTCAATAACACATGCGGCTACTATAACTTAACTTTATTGTACACGCAGCACGTTACATAGAAAAAAAAAATAACACCTTTCTTTTGTCTTAAAGAATATAAGAATCTTCTAGAAATTATTATAAGAATTTACATCGCTAACTAAACATTTTCTTTGGACTATTATATAACACCTTTCTTTTGTCTTAAAGAATATAAGAATTTTCTAGAAATTATTATAAGAATTTACATCGCTAACTAAACATTTTCTTTGGACTATTATTTTGATATATAGAGAGCCATCGTAATACTTCCAGGGAATAAGAAAAAGAAAGAAGGAGGAAAAAAAACATCATTTCTTGTGAATCTACCAATCATTTGCAAACCAGCATTTACTCAATTTTATCATCGATTCTTTCTCTCTACAAAAATAGCTTGTCAGATTCTGTAAGCATTACATCAAGCAGTGAATTTTTCCTACTTATATATATATATATACACACACACACACATCTAAAATTCGGTTTAAATTCTTAAACCAGTCATTTTATTATTATTATTATTAGTTTTAATTGTAATCGAACTTGTCACACACACACATCTAAAATTCGATTTAAAATTCTTAAACCAGTCATTTTATTATTATTATTATTAGTTTTAATTGTAATCGAACTTGTTTATTGTTTGATTTCTGCTATGAATAACATTTGCTTTACGATTCGTGCAATTTAAATATTTAAACAATTCCAATGACTAATTAATTTTGTAAAGTATTGTCTTTTAAATATTAAATTATTTTAGAATTTAACGTTTAATTTATTCGAAATTAATTATTTGAATTGAAATATCGACTGCTTTAAAGCGAAACGAATACCGTTACACCGAAATGTTGATAAAAGATTCTTTTCACTTTTCGTGCTTAATAATCAGTTTTATATATAACAATTTATATATTTAAACAAAGCATAGGTTATATAAAGATATAATACAAATTTTTAAATGGATATAAACGCTAAAAAATGCAAATCTTCCAAATGTAAAGCATGAGAAACGAGAAGGAAAGTTTGTATCTTACTCATTCAAACAGCACTTTTTTTGGCCTCTTTCGCTCAATAATGCTACATAATAGGTTTATCTTTTATTTAATATTGTGTTGAGTACATCATTAGAAGTAATTTGGATACAAGTAACAAGGCATGAATACCTTAGCAGTTTCAAAGACTGAATTGTATGATTAAATTTATTACAAGAGAAGTAATATTACATAAATGGCTAGAGTTGAATGGACTGGTGAAAACACTATTAACACAGAACAGCTAACGAAAGAAGAATGTATATCATCAGCAATATTGGTGATGTGGACAAATTGCATCATTTTATGATTAATAATCGATAATTAGTAGTGTATGAATTATATATAAATATATGTATTTATTTATTTATTATTTAACTGTTTTTCGATTCTGCAGATGTTGAAAATGGATAAGAGATTCCAAGAGAGATTTAGGATTCTGGTATCGCGTAGTAAATCTCATATTTCAAACTTATATCTTGCTTCAGCATAAAATATGTTAGAGTTGTCAAAACCGAAAGAATTTTTGCGATTAATACATACCCTGGGCTTATATTTTTTATTTTTCTTATTTTTTGGCAACTGTTACTTAAGATAAAAACACTATAAACAGAAAAAAAAATTAATGATGTATTAAGGTGCTAACTTGTGCCATTCATCATTTCGCTACTACTGCGCTCTTGAGACAACATCATGCGGTAATTAACGATCTGTTGAATTTTTAAAAGGAAAAACAAATGTATAAAATTTAATTATTGCTAATTATTTTTGCAGGAAACATTTTCCTTTACGTTTAACCCAACTAAAAAAAATATATATTCTGTTTGTAAAATTGCGATTTTCTTTCTTAATAACAAAAATGTCCCCAAAGAATTATAGTCATCGGTTAAAATTTAATTATTTTAATTTAATTATAAAAAAATAAATATATTTTAAATGTGTTTTAATAAAATAAAGTTCTTGACCCACTCAATGATTTTAAAAAAATTTCTGAATGAAAATAAGTCAAAGATTATTTTGCTATAACATATTGCTTATTTTCATGGTGGTTATCATATATTGTACATTATTTACTAACTTTTTTGCTTAACAACTATTGTTAGAATTAATATGTTATATGTGTGGCCTGAGACAATTGTTTTCCTTCAAATGTGGCCCAAGGAAGCCCCAAAAGGTTGGACAGCCCTGATGTATGTGTATGTATATATATATATCCTTCATTTTAAGTGAAAAAATTTCCTTTTTAAATAAACCATCATTTTTCTATTGAATATATTCCCCGATTAGTGCAGATTCAACTTGTGAAATAATTTTTTGGAATACATTAGCAGTACTATATGAGCTATTCCTGTATATACTTAAAATTCTCTCTGAATTCCTGAGATTTGAGTCCCAAATATGTACTTCATAAAATGCCAGGTACTAGCAAACTGGAGTCCAGTAATTCTGTCCCTATGCAAACATTTATAAATTCTGACCAACATACTGAAAATTGTTTTTTATTTGCATATTAATAAAACTGAAAATGCCTGTCAAATAGTAAGAATTAACCTTGAAAAAGGTTGCCTAACCTGTTCAGTGTCTATGATGTGTAAATGTGTCAAGGAAGTGAAATATAAAAAATTAAAAAAGTGTTAAATTTTATTAATCCAACTTTTGTGAATTGGTTTTTTTGTTTATTAGTTAAAAGTACCCATTTTTAATAGTGATTCCTAAATTTTTCAGTTACCGAAATATTTTTAAATTGTTTTTATAAATGTTTTAAATGGGACCACACAGTAGATTTTGAAATTTTTTTTATCCCATTCTGTTAATTTTATTTTCTAATATATCAAAGTTATTTCAGTTTTTGAATGAGATAAATGATATTTTTGAAATATTAAGTAAAATTGAAATTTTCATGCAATAAACTATAAAATACTTAAAATTGAAAAAATATTTATACAATAGGAAAATATTGATTAATTCTGTTAAAATAAACAAAAATATATCTTAAATCATTCATTTTTTGTTTCATTTTCACTAATATCACAATTGGAATGTGTAAGTTAATTTTAGTGTCTTATAATTAGGTATTTTTCAAGAATTATTAAAAAAATTTTGTATTTTACTCCACACACTACAGAAGTGAAACTTACTTTACTTTCCTAAGTATTGTTCATTTTAAAACAATCAGAACATTATTTTTTTCAATTTCCCCTATGAACTAGTTTTTAGTGCGTAAACTTCAAATTCCCAAAATCTATATGGACACGAATTATGACCTAAAGCCTGCATTTCAAGGATTGCAGGAAAGGGAGTATCATATGTCGCTGGACTCAACCCCTGTTCCATGAAATATTTCTGGGTCTCTCCATTTCCTGGAGGTGTTGAGCTTTCAATTTTTTCTAAAAGTGGGTGGTACACTAAAAAAGTTTGAGAGAAGCTGTTCTAGACCAGGGGTCGGCAAACTTTTGAGATGGAAGAGCCAAACTTGTCCCTCACAACAATTTTAAAATTATTCAAGGGCCAAAAATATGTATTTACAAATAAAAAAAATTTAAAGTAATAATATAACAAGTTATAATATTAATTATATCTGTATTAAATGAAAAAAAAAATTCACGTAATTCTCTCATTAGTTTTAATAAGAGTGAGCAATGAACTTACTCTCTCTTAGAAAGGTTTTGTATGTCTGGTTTGTAGCTAATCATTTTCAATTTAAAGCAAGTATTTTAGTGCCATGAAGTTTTCGCACATCTTAGTACCATGAAGTTTTCGAGATCTATATCACACAAATGAAATCACCATTATGTGAATAAAATTCTTTAAAAATTTTATAAAAAAAATATAATAATTTTATTTTCATGTATTTCTTATATATTTTTGCTTTTTATCAGAATAATTAATTAATTAGACATCAGCACATATCATAATTTGATTTGTTCTATTCGATATAATGTAAGTTTGTGATTACTGAAGATGGGTTTTATTAAGCTGAAAGATCTTTAACAAGTATTAAAATATGATAGTTTTTCATTTAAATATGTGCTGATGTCTAATTAATTAATTATTTTATTTTCATTTTCAATTTTACTTTAAAGCCACATGTACATATCCAAAGAGTCGCATGTGGTTCACAAGCTGCAGTTTGCTGACCTCTCTTCCAGACTATGGATGATGACAAATAAAACAAATCCTTAACTGTTTCATCAATATTTGAGAGCAACTTCTATGTTTACTGTACAGTATGATATACTGTATACATGATCTTTAATTTTTATATAACATTTAATTATCAAAATTGTCAATTAACATATATAGTAATTTATAAAAAATGAAAAAATAATAAATTACCAGTCTTGTTAATCTTTTATCGATTGTTGATTGATATTGATCCAAATGTGGATCATAGTTTAAAATTTGAAAGGAAATTATGTAACTTCTTAAATCAATATGATGAAAACTTATAAGGAATTAAGTAAAAGTGAAAAGCAAACATTGATAAATTTTATTGGGCTGATTGAGGAAACTTTTTAGAAAACAAATTAAATAAATCTGACAAGGGAACATCGCACTTGATGTGTCTGGGATTTTGCCGATATTTTGTCATCTGAAAGAGCATAAACAATAAGTGAAGAATCACCCCCCTATATTGGGGGCCACTACTTTAGCATTTTTGAGAAAATTGCTTTTGAAATTTCATAAATTTTTTGTTTTACTTAAATAGCGTCTTTTTTGAAATTTCATAAATTTTTTGTTTTATTAAATAGCGAACACTCAGAAATTTGACTGCGTGTTGTAGTGGCGAAGTGGCTACGTCGGGGTTCCCAGGGTCTGAGGGTGTAGGTTCAATTCTTGGTACTTTCTGAATTTTTTTCCCTCTAAACTTTTGCACTTTTTAAAGTTTACATTATATTTGGATTTTTAACAATTATTTAACAATTTTCAGATAATTATTTCAAATGTTTTAAGCAATCTATGAAGAATGATGAGACTCATTTCAAAAATCAACAACTATGTAAATACAAAGGTAGATATTTTGATTTAATTCTGATAGATATTACAATAAAATAAAGGCACAATTGATTTTATTCATTAAAACATTTTAAAATACTGCATTATATTACTGTTAACATAGAAGTTTATTCATTAGATATACAATCATTATGATATTTATCATAAAAGCATTGAAACATAAAATACGTTGGCACCAAGAACACTGTACGAATGCAGCCATCCCACAATTACATTTGGAAGTTTTAATAATGTCGGAAAATGAAACCTGATTCACATTTAAAAATACATTTCTTTTTTCAACTAATTTTGCTGCATACCAAGCATATTTTAACATATCACGATAAATTGGTGCTGACAATTGATAATGGATTAACGAATGGATTTTGATTGCATCTTCTCTGGATGTTATTTCTCTTTTTACTTCTAATAAATAAGGACAGTTTTGTAAACGCGATATAAAATTCTTTACTTGGCGAAAGAAGTAAACATCGCAAATAATGTATAGTTATATTCCAGAATACACTTTATAATTATTGTGAAGAGTTATGTCCTACTATTGTATGTATTATTTGTAAATCGTTTAAAACATTTGAAATAATTATCTGAAAATTGTTAAATAATTGTTAAAAATCCAAATATAATATAATAAACTTTAAAAAGTGCAAAAGTTTAGAGAGGAAAAAAAATTCAGAAAGTACCGAGAATTGAACCTACACCCTCAGACAGTCAGAACCCCGACATAGCCACTTCGCCACTACAACAGGTAATTGAATGTCCGAGCGTTCGCTATTTAATAAAACAAAAAATTTATGAAATTTCAAAAGCGATTTTCTCGAAAACGCTAGAGTAGTGACCCCCAATATAGGGGTGATTCTTCATCTACTTGTTTATGCTCTTTCAGATGAAAAAAAATATCAGCAAAATCCCAGACACATCAGGTGCGATGTTCCCTTGTGAGATAGAAGAAATTAGCAGCAGTAATGGCCAATTTGAATAAGAAAGATTATTTTGATAATGAGAGGAGAAGATATGGAATAAACTTGTTTTCATACATTTTGAATAGTTTGAACCTTTATTCTTAAATTTTTATTGTATATCTGTCTAAAATTACTGTTAATTAATTTGTAATTTATTTTAAATAAAATGCAAATTATTTAACTAACCAGTAAGTGTTATGGAACTTCTCCCTTAATTTTCTATACAAATGTTAGTCTCGATTTACATGCTTTTGATTTACACATTACTTTTTCAGAACCAATCTACTGTATAGATCAAGGCTCAGATGTACAGTATATAAACTAGTGATGGGATGATGCCAAAATTTTCTCGATTCTGATGCCGATGCTAATAAGAAATTCCAATTCCGATGCCGATTCGATTTCGATTCTTAACATATGAATTTTAAAATTTTGTAGTACGACAGGAGAAAAAATTCCAGCGGAATTTCGACCCCCCTTTATCTTACCCCCTAATTAAA
This sequence comes from Olivierus martensii, assembly GCA_000484575.1. Lineage (NCBI taxonomy): Eukaryota > Metazoa > Arthropoda > Arachnida > Scorpiones > Buthidae > Olivierus > Olivierus martensii. Next base: position 9,558 of record AYEL01042615.1, read on the forward strand.
GTATTAATAATTTTGCTTATTTAGAGGGTGGAAGTTCCAACCTTAACCTAGTAAATTGCCATAAAATAACAATTTTGACGAATAAGCTTCGAATAAAATTACGATATTGACATGTAGTAAATTATCTGCGATGATCACATGTGTAATGATGTTTTGGGCATCGATTCTGTGTTCTAAAACACACAGTTGTAATTTAAGTCGTTCTCAAAAGGCTGCATGATTAGTCGTCAAACGAAGCAAATTGCATTGAAGTGTTTATTTGAAATTGAAAACAAAATCCAGAAGCACAATTACATAAAAAATAAGCATCGTTCTTACTATTACCTTTTACATTGAAATCGACTTATCCGTGCGCATTAATACTAGTGATGGGACGATGCCAAAAATTTTCTCTATTCCGATGCCGATGCTAATAAGAAATCCCGATTCCGATTCGATTTTGATTCTTAACATATGAATTTTAAAATTTTGCAGTACGATAGGAGAAAAAATTCCAGCGGAATTTCGACCCCCTTTATCTTACTCCCTAATTAAAAGCTCCTGAGTTCATTGGTGAAGGTCCTATGAGGGGCAAAAGCCCCATTCTCACGTTATGGAGCCCCAAAGTTGGTTCTCGGAATTACGTTTTTTTAAGATTTTTGCAAAACTTTTATAGATAATCTGATATTTTAAACGATTTTAGATGTTTCTTATCATTCCGAATCGAATGCAATCAATTCAAATATGCTACGACTTACCTTTATGAAGTTACGTAATTTTTTCCCTTACGACGATATATCCGTTCCAAAGCTTGGTAGAATTCCCAAATATTTAAATTTTTTATTGTTTTGTATGTAAGACATCCTCAGTTATTTCACATTCGTTCATTTTTCCATACTGACTAATAATAAATCAAATATAGAACTTTGAAGATCATCTTTGTCAGTCAATCGAAAGAGCTAAATACAAATTCTGTCGGTGGGCGGCGAATCTCTGCTCTAATGTATACAGATGGCACCATGCGACGCCGCGCTCCGCGTTGCCAGATTCTCGCCCACACGTAAGCCCGACTTTTACCCATGGTAGAATTCCCAAATATTTAAATTTTTTATTGTTTTGTATGTAAGACATCCTCAGTTATTTCACATTCGTTCATTTTTCCATACTGACTAATAATAAATCAAATATAGAACTTTGAAGATCATCTTTGTCAGTCAATCGAAAGAGCTAAATACAAACAGTATATATCCTTTGTTAAACTTCAAATAAAATGTATATAGTATCCTAAATCATTGAAAGCATTATTCAGATTGATTTTATTTCCTAATAAGATATTCTGGACTTATATTTCAGCTTTATTTTAATCAAATAACAGAATATAATACTCCACAAGTAAATGCAAATTTTCGCTAGAAGTTTACATTGACGCCATCTTAATAAAAATAGCACTGATCGAAAGTTCACGATTAGTATAGAAAACTTTACCAAAGAACCATACTTCTATCAGTAATAGTTAAGTAGTTATAGCGGTTCAGTTTTTTACTTTTCGTGACGTCACTTCCGACAATGGCGGCTGCTCTCCCAAGCGCGTTTCGTTACAATGGCCTTCGCGTCGTGTCGCCGGAATTGTCGATTCATATTTTATACATCAGTCGGTGGGTGGTGAATCTTCAATTCTCTAATGTAGAAAATTGAAGATTCTCTACAAACATCTAAACTAGTTTAAAGTATCCGATTATCTATAAAAGTTTTTTGCAGAAAATTATAAAAAAAACGTGATCCGAGCACCAAATTTGGAGCCCCATAACTTGAGAATGGTGCTTCTGCCCCACATGGGACCTTTACCAATGAACTCAGGAGTGTTTAATTAGGGGATAAGGTAAAGAAGATGTCGAAATCCAACTGGGATTTTTTCTCCTATCGTACAAAGTTTCAAAAATACAGTATAAAAAGAAATCTTACAATAAATTAAAATTATAGAAATTTCAGCAAGGAGGGAATTTTAATTACAAAAGCAAACACTTAAATCTTAAAAAAGAGCAATCTATTCATGACTTTATAAGAAAAAAGAAGGCAGGATTCCAGATTATTTGCCGGGAATTTTCACTTTTATCAGTATTGCGATGTACCGAGATCAAATCATCGTGCCGCATAACCGTCCAATCCATCGTCACATAATTGTACCTGGATGTGTCATTAAGTGCAGTGCTGCGAAAACTCGCGGCAGGTAATCTCGAATCTTGCCAAAAGAAAATAAATTTTACTAAGCTATTTTATTTATAAATATATAAAATTGTAAATAAATTAGTAAGAATCGTTTGAAGGAATCGTAAATCTCATAAAAAATCTTCCGATTCTGATTTCGATGCCGATTCCTAAAAAATCAATGATTCTTCAGATTCTCGATTCTGATTCCGATTAATCGTTCCATCACTAATATAAACTAAGCAAAATATTGAGATGTGAAGTTTATTATTACACTAGGTATTCATATTAAGAAGTTAATTTGTCCAAAAGAGTTTTGCATAAATTAAAAATTGCAAAATTCAATAATGTTTAAATTTGATATCCAAGTATTTCTCACTTAAAACTGAGTTCTATTCCCATGACTTGGTTATGGAATGAATTGATCAGTAAACAAATAGCTTGTTCATATATATTTAGAAAATATTGGAAACAAATTTCAACTTAAAAATTTATATCTTAATTATGCACAAAGTATTTTTCTTCATCAGATTTTTGGAACTACGAGTGAAGAGAATTTCATGCAATAGAAGTTGTAAGCAATGCATATAGATGAAAATCAAATTTTCTGTTAAAAAATCATAAGCTCAGACATAAATTCGAGCAGTCATTAAACAGGTAGGTTGTTAAATGGAAGTACCTGTATATGATTATACACATTTATAAATGGAATTGTTAGATAAAATTTATGAACATACTTTAAGATGAAAATTGGATCTAGAAATAAATATGAAAATTTAAGGATATATCTTTAAAAAAAAAGAATTGTTTAATGAAATTTTTATGGAAATTCAAATACAAAAAGACTTTGGCTTTGCATATTTCTGAAACTGCACAACTTGAAACCATATATGTAAGGAACCTACTATAAATAAAAGTAACTACTATGTTGACATTATTGATTTATTTTCATCGTAAATTGTTATCCAAGTAACCATTTCTACATTATAGGAAATGTTCTATTGTTCATTATTTGGCCTGTTTCTTTCATATGTTAGTTTTTTATTAAATGCCATTTTTGTTAGATGAATTTGGTTTTCTGAAAAAAAAAAAAAAAAAAAAAGTTCAATATATTGAAACAGAATTATTAAAAAAAAAAAAAAAAAAAAAAAGACAAGTTCAATATATTGAAACAGAATTATTAAAAAGATTTTATTTTGGCCCTGATTATGTTGAAATTTTCAAAAGATTTTGATTTCAAATAATAGTACCTATCTTAATAACTTGATCAAAATTTAAATGAAATAGAACAAGAGATTTAGTTTCAATTTGTTGTCAATTTGAGGATGAAATTTATTATAATAGAAAATTAATTTAATAGCATTTAGCAATTTATATCACAATTTCCATTTTTCAAAATTTGCACATATGAGATTATTTACCATAACTTACATAGTCATCACCATTATTCATCTCATTAAATACTAGCAGTGCTTATTAGCAAAATATAGCAATATGTATTTTATATTTATAATTGTTACTGTCAAAACCCGAAATTAGTTAAAACTCGACTTGCCTAGTTGAAATTAGTTAGAACAAATCCCGTTTATGAATACTGGTATTAACTAGTCAATACTAAAATTCACTACATTTGTTAGAAACTTCTGATTTTCACTAAAGCTTCTCTAGTTAAAACTTGATATGACTAGTGAAAACTAGTATTACCTAAAATTTCTTTTACGAGAAAAGCCTGTTATCTTCCTAATTGTGCAATCATGCATTGGGAGAAAAATAAAAACATAATAACTAAAATCTACAAAATAAATATATTTATGAACATAGTAACTGAAATTTAAAGAAGAAATATATTTATAATGTATATTATTTGTTTCTGCATGGAAATCTGTTATGATATTTAGAATTGCAGAGAATTCCCTTCTTCTTGCACAAACTTCTTTTCAGAATACAACCTTTCTTGCAAACACAATGTATGGACCCTTGTGGTACCATCGCCACTTTCCTAGCTGCCATCCTCAAAAAAATATTTGTATCTGGTACCTCTTCAGGCATCAAGAACTTCTCCTGACAAATATCAAATTCTGATCTACAAAAGATATTTTTTCATAATCATATTTTGGGCACTCTCTAAATAGTAACAAATACATAAAGATACAAAACCTACCTGAAACATAATTTATCCACCTTTCCATCCTTAATTCCGATCTTGTGCAGATCTTCAAATGTATATTATTTGTTTCTGCATGGAAATCTGTTATGATATTTAGAATTGCAGAGAATTCCCTTCTTCTTGCACAAACTTCTTTTCAGAATACAACCTTTCTTGCAAACACAATGTATGGACCCTTGTGGTACCATCGCCACTTTCCTAGCTGCCATCCTCAAAAAAATATTTGTATCTGGTACCTCTTCAGGCATCAAGAACTTCTCCTGACAAATATCAAATTCTGATCTACAAAAGATATTTTTTCATAATCATATTTTGGGCACTCTCTAAATAGTAACAAATACATAAAGATACAAAACCTACCTGAAACATAATTTATCCACCTTTCCATCCTTAATTCCGATCTTGTGCAGATCTTCATTTTTCCAGCACAACTCTGATGATATTTTGAAAATCTGCCTTTGCTCTGCCCATATCTGGGATTTGGATTATGACATTATCTCCTACTTCAACAGGAGGGTGGGTGGCATTGGAGATATATTTCAGTTTCTTTGTCTGTTTAGACAAACTCTGAGCTTCTTTCCTGGCTGATATGATGTAAACTCTACTAGGATCAGCCTCATGTTCTTCTTCTGCAGCGGTCACAGCTTCGTTTTGTTGCACATGCATCTCCTCGATGGCTCTCTGGAGATCATCATCATCTTCAATGTTTTTGAGAACATCTGATGGCAATGCAGAAATCATGACTCCTACTTTTGGGTATATCCTGAACATGACTTAATAGGGCAACTGTTTTATTCCAGAATGAAAAGCTCGGTTTTTCATAAAGTGAAGAAATCAAACACTTTTAATTAACTGCTTTTAAGTATTAAAAACTGTAAATAATTGCCAACAAAGCAATTTTTCCATCAATTCTAGTTTTCCCTAAAATGTCTTAGTGAATTCTAATATTGACTAGTTAATATTTATACCCTTTTCAAAGAAAGAACAACTTTCAAGGCCAAATTCGATGATCGACGAGTCTTTTCAGTTAGGATTAACGATAAGTGATACGATGTAAAACGGATCACAGCAGAGAATTTATTACCATTTTCGACTTGATATTTGAATTAAAACATAGTAATCGGTGTAAAATATTTCAATTTTTACTTTATAAATGCTAAAATTAATTATAATTTAAAAATTTATTTTAAAAATTTCCTTCAGTTACAATTGTTTTAATTGTCGATACAGAAACACCAGTAGCTAGTGAAATTTAATTAAAAATGTCACTTTGAATAGATTTCTGCCTTCCAAAATACTTATATATGTTTAAAATAATATTTCTAGCTTGACTGTGCAATGTTTCTCCTCGCTTACAAACAACTATACTATCCACCATTACTGCTAAATACTAAAGGACGGTGACATAATTCGTTGTATTTATTTAATTTTAAGCGATTAGAGATTTAGTTTAATATTTAATAGCACAACAATGAAATATGAAGTATTAATTTGACAATTTTTTAAAAGATGATAAACATTTCAAATTGTTACCAATGATAAAAGGTAAACTGCTATTGGATGAACAAAACAGAAACTAGCTTTTCTATTGACAGACTTGACCTTTGCAATCCATCAGCTCTTTACCATATAAGGCATGTCATCGTTCTTTGAAAAGGGTATAGTATTAATGAACAGGTTTTGTTCCAACTAGTTTTAACTAGGCAAATCGGGTTTTAATTAATTTTGGGTTTTGGCGGTAACATAATGAATATAATTTATTATTATTATTATTAATCTAGTTGTAAATTAATATTATTTTATCATATTAATTTGTAATTAAGTAGTAATAAGATACCAAAATAAATAAATACTAAATTTAGAATTTAATGTTTTCTAAAATTCTCATTTATCATAATAATTATATCACATTTTTAATATCAATCTCTCATGAAAGCACATAAATAATAATCCTTATATCAGTGCTTCTCAAACTTTTTAATCCCATGGCTCCATTAATTGATGAAATTTTTTAAGAATCTCCCAATTCAGTAACAAAAATTTTATTTAGGAATGACTAGCAAGTAAATAGTTATTTATTACTGTATAGATTTATGCATTTTTCTATTCAATACTAATAGAATATTTTTAAGTGTATTAGTAATTAAAAAATTGCTCAAATACTTAAATATTTCTCATTATCAGAAAGCATAAAGCACTATTAGCAAGGAAATTTCCTTGCTAATAGTGCTTTATGCTTTCTGATATACAAATAAAGCAAGTGGTTTTTATATGAATGTTCATATTTCTCATTCCCCTGACAAAAGCTTCATGGGACTTCTGTCAGATCATGGACTTCAATTTGAGAAACACTGCCTTAGGTAATCAAGGAAAATAAACTTTTAGATAATTATTACAAAATTAATACTGTAAAGAAATTCAGTAGGAAACTTAATTTTATCCAAAGTAATCATAAGCAGGACTTATTTAATTCCTACATTTGATTTTGAGTTGTTACTTTTTATTTTTAAAATAGATTAAAGAAAGTTATATTATATTGATATTTTAATATAAAAGAGACAAATAAGCTTTAAATATAGTAGTAATAAAGTACTGTCTGTCCAGCTTAGCCGCAAGTATTGACACAAGTACATGTGTTAACTGATCGAGTGCAAAATAGGGATAACAGCTTTGCACATGGATGTTGTCAAACGCAGGATAACTGAAGTTGAATGGAAGTTTATTGTAATGTCGAATGCTAAATGATTAGTTTCGACATTAGAAATAATATATTTAACAGAAATTAATATAATATTAATTCAATATTCCCACCCATCATTATACTGTCTGCAACTCTCCCTTTCGGGTTTGGACTCATCCGTCTTAGCTAGGCACAGCTTTCGTGGATGGACAATATCTGTATTAATCTTATGATTTATTTATAATATTTTTGTAAATTTTAATAAATAAAAATGAACTTAAATTATTTAGTTTTTATTGCATAAATATCTTTTGATTTCTTTATTCTTTTTGTAAAAACATAAAATTTAATGAAATTATAAAAATCTTCTTAGGATTATTTTATTTTATATTGTTAATTATTTTAAATGTATTACAGATGGAATTCAATAAAATTTTAGAATCAGTTGGAAAATTAGGAGTAGGAGTAGATGGTGATCAGTTTACTGTTTCACAAGCTGATAAATCTGCTGCCCAACAGTTGCAAATGGAAAATGCTGTAGATATTAAAGTAAGTTTTAAGATATGAAGCACATGAAAATAATTTTCAAATAATATAATTTAAATTACATTTGAAAATAAAAGATATTTTCATTAACACTTTTGTATCAAGTGACATTGTAAATCATTTTCTGTGAACAGTTAATTAATATTCATAATTTTAATAATTAGGTAAATTGTGATATTTTTTTCTATTTTAAGCTGTTCTTGAAATTTTTAGGATGATCATATGAACAGATCCAAATTTCTGACAAAATTGGTCTAATAATTTTACCAAAAATTGTAATGTATGACTGCATGGTTAACTTTCAATCAACCTTAGTAGGCATACCTGCTCATTCAATTGCTTTGGTTGATATAATTGCTTTATAAAATTGTAGAACTTTAATGTCCTAAAACATTTCTGTTGGTGTTGCTATTAGTCAAGTTCTTTATATAGAGTGACATGTCAAAAGTAGAATTTATAAATTCAAAAAAGTCATGCATCATTCATTGTTTTTCACAGATGACTCTATTGGATGACAGCAATGATATTTCAATTAACAGATGCTCAACATTGTCAATTGGAAGCAATTGGATTAAAAATTTTGAAAATCTTATTTTGCATTAAATACTGTTTTCAGTTAGTGTGATTTTAATTAGTGCAACTCATTCCAGGAATGCATTCACTACACTTATCAGAGGATTCCTGTAATTAACAAAAAAGAGAAGAAGAGTGTTTAATATTAACAACAGTCAGCTATATTCCATCAGCTGTTGAAAGACGAATACCATTCCCACCTTCGTTTGAAGACAGGCTTATGTGCTAGCTAAAAATTGAATCAAAAAATTTATTGTAAAGTACTTTTGGGTATTAACCCATCATAAGTAAACTACAGACTACTCTATGGGTACTATGTAAAATACTTTCAGGGTACTATAGGTTACTCTGAAAGTACTTTATAATAAAAAAAATTTTTCGTTCAATTTTTCAGTTTGTTATTGTATGTTAATTTGGATTTCAGAGAGTTTTCTTTATATTAAATTAAAACATGTAATCCAATAACCTCTCTAAAATGTTAGTAGATTCTTATGGAAAATGATTTTTGGCATTTTGTGAAGATTTTGCCATTGTCAATCTCACAAAAAATTAATTAATCATAGGATTAATAATAGTTTCAGAAAAATTATTTATTAGCCTTTACTTACATCATTATGGATTAATACTTGGCATTGTACTTCATTGAAATTTGTTTTGACTTCAAATCAGCCACTGAACAAGAAGATTCAAGATAGCAGACAGGAAAAGAAAACAATGCACCACCTAGCCATTGCAAATTTCATTGTAAAAAATATGTAAATTTGTCTTTTTCATCATGTCAGTATGTAAATCATCAATACCTCCAGATTGTGCCTAAAGTAGTGAATCATTATATATAAGCTATTCGCTGGTCAGTACAGTTAGATTTCACCTTCACGCTGTGAAGAAGTTAACTCTGACCTATCTTATTATTATTTTATTATGCTTTCTATTATTATTTCTTATTATTTTCAGTATTATTTAATGTACAGTAGAACCTGTGTAAGACGACCACCTCCTGTTCCAATCAAAATGACGTTTATACAGGTTGATTATAACACAGCATGTTTAAATGAAACAAAATGATTACACCTTATTAAAATTGAAACGTATGTTTTTGTTACAATTTATAACACAATTTATCATTTATTCAAAAACACAAATTATTTAATTAGTATGGAGAAAACTATCAATAATACTTTGTTGCATTCCATTTTTATCTTTTATAATTTCTATGGCAAAGCAATGCTTGATGTCATTTAATTGAGACAACAATTTTTCATTATTTTTTATTCTTGATGCCAGTTTAATTCTTCAATGTGTTTCTTCCAGAGTGTCATTTGCTTAAATTTGCGATTTTGTTGTTCCTTCATTTAATCAGAATTTCTTTTTGAGATAATATTTTGTGGATCTGTGTTTTCCCCATGTTAAATTTTTCTGCTAATGCTCATTTAGAAAGACCTTTCTTACTGTCTTCAATCATTTTTATTTGCTGTTCTAAATTCAAGGCATTAACTTTCTGTTTAGCCCATGGTTTAGCCATATTTCAAAAGTGAAACAAAATGCAGTGATAGCATTAAATGTGTATGAGATTATATTTGATTAATATGCTTACGTAGAACACACACATCGGATCTGGTGGCTGATTGTTTTCACTTTCCCTGTTTTTCCTATATCACTTTGCCATAGGCTTTCAAATTATGATTTTTAACGTTTTTTAATACAAAATTTAATTATTATATCATAGATACAAATCTAAGGAACATGCATATTAAAAAGACATCACATTAAAATAAAAATGACACCATGATTTTGTTATTCCAGCGCTCTACCTCATTCTCGTTGTATGAATGATGGGGAAAAATTCGCATGGTGCAATTTTTTTAATTAGTGATTTCACTTAAAGAAAATTTAAGTTTAAAAGAAAACAGTATTAATGTAAGCAATATAATCATTTAGTAGTGATAAAAAATTATGGTCGTCATAGACAGTTTCACTTTATGTTTGGTCTATAAAAATGATGGTTGTGGTCATGTTAGGGAGGTGGTCATCTTATGGAGGGTCAAATAGCATTATTTCTATCGGAAATAATTTGATTCCCATAAAATTGTGGTTGTCACATCAGGTGGTCTTATACAGGTGGTCAGTTTTCACTGTATTATATTTAGTTTGAGTTAACTCACTTTTCACACTCTCCATCTCATCAGTTAGAAATTACGAGTTACCAACCAGAAGTCTGTCTCCTGACAAACTCTTTCTGTTCTTCACATCAGCTATTCTAAATAATTTACCACTAATTTGATGTGAGAATATAAGAATGATCTTTTATTGATGTTTCATTCAGTAAATAATTAATTTGTAAAGAGGATGACATTAATTGATTGCTCTGTAAACTAAAATTTGAACTTGTTGCATGACTTATGTAAATGAGACAAGCTCGGGACTATAAAAGTCACTTGGATAAAAATGTGCATGTCAACTGACACAGTGAGGTGTTTGAAGTAGAGCTGATTAGTGACTTCTGTATATTTTGTGCAATCGACCATGGGTTAAATTTGTTTTAGAGAGTGGAAGTAGTAAGATTAATTAATATTTAATGTTATGTTTATTGTTGTTTTGAATATTTGGATATTTGAATTTTGATTAAACAAGTTTTATCGATAACATGTTTTGTGCTTTATTAGTGTTTAAATAAAGCTTTGATTTACACTTTTTTGTGACTGAGTCAAATAAATATATATTTTATTATTTAACTTTACTTGCTTTGAGAATTTATTCAGTTTATTAGTATTAGTTTTTAACATTGTTTTTTGCTGTTTAGAGCTAACACTCGGTTGATACTTTAAGCCATAAGTTTTTCGGTTTTTTGTCATATAAACGTTAGTTAGTAATTGCTTGATTTGATTTAGTGATTGTAGGAAATAGTAAAAAGACCTGAGCTCAGGCTGGATTCTGTTGTTATTAGTATTTTTTATTATAGCAATTTTGCAACAGTTATGTTTACTTTGTATTTGTCCATTATCATGTCATTGTCAAAACTTTCTTCAAGTACCACTCTCATTATAATAATATAGTTTACTGTTTGGATTTGTATTTATTATTGTATTTTGTGAGTGTAGTGAATTATTGACTATCATATTCAATTAACACCATTCTATAGTGGATTGAAAATCTGCTCACTTGAATTATACCAATTCATTGTTATGAAGATATTTTATTTATGGGGAGCTCTTTGCTATGGACCAGATGATTAGGCACTTGTCTGTGGTAGGCATAGGTGAGCTAGGTTTGGAGATGGCCAGCTGCTTTGACACAGATTCACTTTGCATTCTTGAGAATGTATTTATACAGTGGTATCTTGAGTTATGAACTTAATTCTTTCCTGTCCACAGTTCGTAACTCAAAGTTTCTTATCTTGAAACCCAGTTTTCCATTTTATCTTATGGGAAATCAATTAATCCGTTCCCAGATTTAGAAATTTTGAAAACAATAAAAAAAGTATGCTTTTGTGTACAATTATTATTTTTATTTTTGAAATCTTTGGTTTTATATGCTTTGTATAAAAATTATCTTCCATTACATAAAAAATAAAAAAAAAAAATTTCTTGTGACTGGTTTTGTTGTTTTGTTTTTGATTTGTTGTCATCAGTTACTTATTTTTGTTTTTTAGGCTTTAACTTGCATCGCGAGTTAAAGCCTAAGAGATAAAAAGAATTCTAATTACTAGGTACTAGTTATTTCTAAGCTTAAGAGACAAGAAGAATTATAATTACTTTCTAATTACTAATTATATCAAATTTTGTTAACTCATGTTGTGAGTTAAAAATTATTTAACCAAATATTCAATATAACTACTAATTATTATGTAGATCTTAAAGACTGCTTATTCTTGATTTATATTAATCACATTAACAGTTATATATGCATATTTCAAAAAATATTTGAGATATTTTTATACAAAACTTTTAGAAAATATTTTACTAAGATAATATTAAAAAGTATTACAGTTCATATCTCAAGAATAATTTCATATCTAGAGGCCAAAATGGAATATGAAAAAGTTTGTATCTCAAAAAATTTGTATGTAGAGCAGTTTGTAAATCAAGATACCACTGTAGTATAAATCAGGGTTCCACTGTAGTTTGAACATAAGTAAATAAAATGATAAAAGTTTTATTTGTTAACATAGACTCCATCAATTGATATTTTTTAGGCATTTCATGCAGATTTTAAAAAAGTTCCTACTGGTCTGTTGTAAATTATTCACACATTATAAAAGAGAATTTTTAAATTTGATTAATATTAATAATAATAATTCTAATATACAGGATATTATCTACCTTTATTAAGTTTTCTATCAAGAACAAGCACTGATTTGAACGAAAATGAGAAACTCTAGCAAATTAAATAGAAAAGACTAATTACATTGTGAAATTTTTGCAAATCTAAATATAAGCAGTTTTGATTGTGATCATTCATACTTACAATGGCAATATTATCAATAAATTCTGTGATTGGTCAATACAGTTGACAGAGTTTGAGTCCTTAAGCATAGTCTGATATACAAAAACATCCATTTTTGTATATCAGCAAATTATTATAATAAAGTGTAATAATAAATAATGATAGTGGGCAATCCATAAATTTTTGGCATTTCCATCTTATGACTGCTCTGACTCTCACTCTGATGGTGAGGTTTAAACCAAAGCTCATCCTAAGTCAAAGACTACATGTAGTTATCCTTAGCGCACAATATGATAAAATACATTTCACCTCTGGAATGCAAATATTTATAAGTTTACATCATTTAGAAACTTTTGAATTGTTAAATTTTAAGTGATGCATAGACATTAAATTTTTCTTCAGATTATATATTATTTGTACTACATTTCAAGTATTTATATTAATATTTAAAAGCTATGCTTTATGTGAGACATATATAATGTTATGCTAAGTAGATTTTATATATACATGATATTCTATTGAAGCAGAGACAAATTCAGAGGAGCAATAATAGGCATCAAGAGGAACCAAAATTGCTATCGAATATGCTATTGCAAACCATGTTTAGTCAGTAAAAATTGCAAAAGTACTCATGCAGGGGATGACAAATAGTACAGTAATAAATACAAAAAACATTTATTTGACAGCATGTTTATAACATAGTCTGTGGTGCAGAATACAATGCCAGAAAGGGGTAGATGAGAAATTATTACACGAGTTGTTCAAATTGGCAGCTGCGGTTGTCATTGTATAGGCATAAGTATTTTCCTGATTTTTCACTGACTAAATGTGGTTTGCAATAGCATTTTCCATGGCAATTTTGATTCCTCTTGATGCCTACTATCCCCTCCTTTGATTTTGTCGTCACTTCAACAGAACACACTGTATCATTATAATGTAACTCTTATGTAAACATTGTAAATTCTAGATGAGACAAAATGTGTTAATTTTAATATTTATATATTATAATAACTCTGATAAATGAGAAATTATAAAAAAAAAAAATAATTAAAAGTTTACAACACTTAAAATAATTCATAAACCCTAAACGATGTAAACTTATAAGGGTAGAATATATTTAACACATTTGTGGTCTGAGCCTGTATGGAATACCAGTTGTTAAAAATTCTCTGTGCAGCAGCAGCAGCAGCAGCATGTATTATATAGTCCTATTTAAAACTGTATTTATTGATTTTCCTAAGCAATTTTTGGATTGGTTTATCCTTTCATGTGGTATTGTTGTTTGTTGTAATTTAAAGCAAGTTTTTTCTCTCTACTATTAAAAATTTGATTTTTTTTATTTGATTTTTTTATAATTTTTTTCTAAACAATAATACACAATAGCAGCATCCATCAAAATTCTATAGAATTCTGCTGCAGTCTAACTGGTAAGGTATTGGAGTGTTATCCCAAATATCCTGATTTGATTCTGGTACAGTGAAAAAAGTGGTTTGATTCCTGTATTTTGTGGCAGTAGAAAAATTTTATTTTAGGAAATTTAATTTAAAAATTCTAGTTTAATTATTAGATATGCCACTTTAATTCAAAATTTAAAAATTAACTAATTATTAACTCAATAAATGATGGCACTGTAGCCTTGATTTAAAAATAATCATTAAAACTACAATTTAATTCTAAATTATTACACTAGGAGCTAATTTGGCTTGGAATATTTGGTTTATAGTGCAAGATTCATTTCTGTTCAGTTATATGAAATAAATCCTTTTGATTTTTAAGAAAAAGCAAAAACTTATCTTCAATAAAAATAACCAGACTAATTTATGTAAAACAACAAACAGATTGAAAATCATTGATGTTGGTCTGCTATGATGATCTAAATTTCACACTGGCTAAATAGCAAAGTTATGTTTGGGGATTACTTTTAGAGTTAAAAAAAAGTTTCAATCTAAAGCAGTAGTGGGCAATTATTTTCTGTCGAGGGCCAGATAAACAAATCATCAGGATGTAGCGGGCTGTATAAAAATTGAAAAGTACCTAAGTGAATTTAATCCTATGAAGCTGTAATAATGTAATTATTAATTATAGAAATTCCCTGCTCATATAAATGAGTGGAAATATACTATTGTGATCTAATCTTATAATACTTTATATAACAGAATATAGTATAATAATAGCTTACTAATAATACTTTATACAGTATAACAGCATATTGTGTAATAATAGCTTATCTGCAAATTTATTTAATATATATTTTATAAGATGTGTAGTAATTGCACGGAAGCATTAGTTCAAATGTGTAGGCTGCATCCCACGGGCGCCGTTCTCCTGACGGTCCCATTCCATGGGTGGCCCTGCGGGGCCCCACCCCAATTGGCTCCAGGCCCGAGGGACCTGGTTTCATCTCCCCGGTGGGCCCACGGGGGCTCCTAGATGGGGGTGCACCCGCCAGGGATTAAGAGGCCCCCGTCGGGTGGGGGCCCACCCCAACCGGCCCGGGCACTTGGGGCCTAGTTTCATCTCCCCGCGGGCATTGGGGTCCCCGTGGGGTGGGGCTGCACTCCTGTGAAGGGGGTAGTTTAATGATGAATAGTTATAATTTCTTTGTGTGATAAAATATAAGCAAATTTCATTTGAGATATATAATATATCACCATCGTAATAATGGATGTGGAACAGGCTTAACTGCAAATTCAACATAAAATTTCCTTTAAAATAAAACATCCAATGAAAAGGTTAAATAAGGTGTGAAAAGGTTAGCTGAACAGTATCCTGTATCATAATCAGTAATAATTCTTTTAGCTAAGTAATTCTGTAAATTTGGTAACTGAGTAGTCTCATTGGATCATAATGGCACGTGATCCAATGAGACTGTTGAGTTCACAGAGGTTGTTACTAAATTAATGGTGGATATCAAGTATTTTGCTAAGTACTGTATATTATTTTGTTAATCTATTGAACTTTAGATTTTATATTAAAAGATTTTTAAATTTTTCTCTAATTTTATATTGATTATAGCTTATATTATCTTATTTAGCTGTAATATGCTTAGGTTAGATTTTGATTAGGCTTAATGACCACGTAGTGATATGCTATTAGATACAGATATATTTATATACTATACATATAAATTTAAATACCTGCACATGTATGTTCAATTATAAAGCAAGATATGCTGAATCAGTTTTTATGAAATAAGCAATGTATTGTATTTTCTAATGCCCCCTTAACATTGTCACTCTCATTACCACGTGTGAAGAAACGAAACCGTTGTTTCCATAGCAATGCAACATTTTGATTTATACAATGATTGAATTTTACAGAAATTTTCAATTTATTTATGTGGCTACTGATTTATTATTTAATCTATCAGCATTTTTCAATCTATGATAATTTTATTTTGTTGATTTTCACTAATGTAAGTCTTTATTATGTAGAAGAATCTGTATTTAGGATTAATTTATGTATTTCTTGATGCTCATAGTTCGAGACTATGTCATTTCACGTGTTGTTTTGATATAAAGTTTTCACACATGATATAAGTTGTATAATTTTCATAATGCCACGAAAAAGGGAAAACTCTTTACATAGGTTAAATGCTGCAGCTAAAAGAAGCGCATTTAATCGAGAAAATAAAACATTAGGAGATCGAACAAATCAAAAGAATTCTAATTGATAAAGAAGAGAATATTCGATAAGAAACATATTTCAAATGGAAAACGTATCTATATGGAAAAGATTTTCAGAATCCATTGAAGAAAATCCTGAATGTCATCTAAAAGGTTATAATTTATGAAAAAGAGAAACTTAGGTACAATGCCATGAACTGCCAGACAATGCTGGGCACGATGGCAATAATCACGTGGCCATTATGATGCCGATATGTCTTATTTAGTTAAACAACTAAAACAATAAGGTAAACTTTGTTTATTTTTAGCATATATCTACATTCTTCACCCAGCTTTTACACATAGCCACTTATATATATAATTTTATAGCCAGTTATATGTTGCATTCTCCTGGGTGAAAAATTTTAATTCTGTCAAAATTTTTGGAAAAAATAAAACACGAAATCCTGTATATAAAGAGATTTTATTATAGCAAACTTTTATTAAAAAATCTAAAATGTTTATTATTATTTTACCTTATCACAAAAATAAATATTAAAAAATCAACCGCAAAAATTTGCGGGTTTCAGCTAGTAATTAATAAAAACTACTTTGATATAAAATGACTACTCACGATCAAGCAAGATTAATTCTTGCACAAACATATTCCTCTCACCATCACATGGGACAAGAATAATGATTGCGCCAATTTATCTGCACACATTCTTGTCAGTCTCGCTATTGTATGTAGCCACTTTTGTGATACTTACACAAAGAATATGTTCGTGTGTCAATATTATTTTAAAAATATACTTTTCTTATGTTATTTTCTTAGTTTTTGTTGGTATGCAAAGAGTTCAAAAGCATCCGTAGAAACTTTTTTTTTTTTTCCATTAGAAACATAAAAAAATAATTTGGCCTACGAATTAATAGTCAGATAATTTTCTTTAAAAACATAAGTATTTTATCAAACTGATTGATTGCTAACAACTTATTAGATCAGAATGTTACAAAATATTAGGTACCTATGTAATTAATTTTGTAAAAACAAATTTACAACTTAATGTGAATGATGAAATTTACTATGTTCATAGTTAATTATATCATCAAAATTTGGAGTAACTCTGTAGTATACATGTATATTAGCGACAGTATCCATTATTTTATTTTTTCTTTTCAAGTAAAATTTTGCAAATGTGGGACTTGAAACTGTAACTGTAAACTTGCGAACTTGTGTTCTAGTTTGTGGCGGGCCATATAAGATTCTGCCTTTTGCCCACCCCTGCTCTAAAGAATGGAAAGTAATTTTAACTGTTCTCTTTCAAAACTTAATTGAAAGTTTATCTTGGATTATTGCTGCTATCATTTTTGTTAAAGATGGATTCTGATTCAATAAAGTAAGTCCTGATTTTGCAATTTCAACTTATGCAATTTCAGAGATACACAAATGTTTTAAGTCTCTTTATTTTCATTGAATTTCCATAAAATACAAATAAAAAATGAACATTAATTTTTAAGGCCGTAAGTGATATTTTTTGCAAAAATATCATTTACGGCCTTAAAAGTTTGTTCATAAATTTCATTTGTCATTTGCTAATGGACTCATTTGTGTGTAATTAAATATTGTTGGATTTATGTGATTTTTGATTTATGCAGAAAATTTTTGGATGAATTAACCATGTAAGTTGGGTCTTACTGTACTAGTTTTTATTGTTTTTATCATAATTATTAATGAATGAATACTTTGGTTGGATAATTTACAGTATTTCTATTACAGCATAAATTAATGATCAAATTTTGCATATTTTGTTTCTGCTAAGAATATTTTTTAAATTATTATAAACAGAACAATATCATAAATTTATAATCTATAATTTAAATAGGGTCAATCCACATCAAGGGGACCAGGGGTCCCCACTCGACCATCTCCAAATTTGATGAAACTTGGTATGAAGGTTCTATATGGTCTTTGATGGTTGTATCCCAAGTTTCAGTTCAGTATCTTCAGTGGTTGAATTTTTAGGGGCTTTGAAAGAGAAGCCATTCACCTTCGTGTCGCGTACGAATGTGCAAAAGTGTCAAGTTTGCTAGGCTTTTTTAAAAGTTCTAGCAAACATTTATTTGTTTGCTTTAATATATATGGACAACTTTTTATGCTGAATCCAACCATGGCAAAATTTATGGATTTAACTGCATTGTAGTATAGTTACAGACATCAAAAGTTACTAAAAAATTCGTCGCATGATTCCGAGAGCTAAAGTTTGATGGGTTACTGTTCCATTTCAAATGAAACAATTACCCCAAAACTTAAGGAGGTTATTTCCAACTATAATGTGTATGTGTAGATCAAATTTGATCATCATTGGATTCCTAGATTAAAAGATATGCATCTCCAAAGTTGACAAAAATTTTCAACAAGCAAATTTTAGGGTATCTTTGAGGGTCAGTATCTCAACTGTGTCATCTTCAATCTCTTTTTTCTTGCCATAGCTGGAAAGAGCATGATTTAAGCTTTCAAAGCTATATTGTTTAATTTCTGGATCTTTTGTTTTTATGAGTAAGAATATCTTTCAAAACTTAGGAAAATGGATTGTCGATAAGTTCAAAAATCAAAATATGTTCAATATAATATCTTTAAGTAAACAAATGTCACCTGTGGGTGACATTTGTTTACTTAAATGTTTACTTTAGGGTGTATGTATGCTAACAAAAAGTATTGTGTTATTTATTTTT